>JAXIVJ010006520.1:0-66337 GCA_036785665.1 Chirona hameri
AAACACAAATCTACAACTTTACTACACTCGAGACTTTACAACTTTACAACTCTACAATGTTACTACTAGTTAGTAAGAAAATTGACGCGTTCTGTTTCATAATGGTCAGCCGATTTTCCGACGGTAGTAGAGTTGTAAAAAAATATTTACAACTCTACTACCAAATAAACACATGCTCCTTTCCGTAGTAAAAACTTATGGACCAGCCAGTCTTTATCTCGCCCTATACCTACCACTCGTGAACGGTATGGAAGATGAGAGAAGAGAGAGAGAGAGGAGAAGAAACAGACGAATATTTAGAGAACGGATCAACATGACGTGGGATGTGCCTGAATCATTTAGGTGAGTTTTTCGCTGTACGGCTGTAGCAGTGATGTTTGGTGGAAATGTTGGCATGATATTGGCAATTAGATTATTTACTTAACGTTATCATCATAAGCAGGTAATTATGATATATCCTTTTGAAGCACAACCAAATTTATGGTTTCTTCAATCAACATAAATGTCCTTTATCCATATCCATCTTTGTCCATAAATATCCTTTTGTATTGTTCTTGACTACTACCTTTCAAGTTTGGCTATTTTAAATTGTTTCTTTTGTTCTTTAGGTTTGTTGTTTTCGTTTTCATACAATTATATATTTCCTTTTAAAAATATTAGAATGCTTTTTCGTATTTCGTTTAACTTTTACCAATATATCACAGCAATTTATAGAGTCCTTGCTTTGTCTTTCACGCAGCAGATTACAATCATGCCATTTTTACTAACCTACACCAATACAAAGTACTACGCTTTATGAAACACGCGACAGTAGTAAGTAGTAAGCTTGAAACTACAATTCTACTACAGTAGTAAGATTGTGAAAATTATTTATGAGAAAGGCTACTGGTTGGCTGTTTTTACCCTTATCTTATATCTTATCTTATATTATTAATTAAAACATGTCCGTCCGTTCGTCCGTGCGTGCGTGCGTGGTACTTGGAAATCAAATAACGTAACGACCATACACAAATCGGCTCATAACTCGACAACCGTTGCAGCTAGGTGCGTGCAATTTGGCACGCAGGTCCGGTGGCAGAGGCGCACCATCCTATCAAAATTTAAACAAGATCCGACATACGTGTCGGCCGCTGTGTGGGCGACAACTGTGTCATTGGTTTAACATAGGAAACGGCCAAATTCACAAATCGACGAAAACAATCAAACGCGCGTCGATCCCTGGCCGATAACTCGCAAACCAAGGGTCGCAGCGACATGCAATAAACACGATTCGACAGAGCGTACATTGGCCTGGCGTTTCACATGTCGTTCAGAACAAAGCTTAGTTCAAGTCGAAAGTTATGACAACTTACATACAAAAGCGGCATTTTCAGTATTTAAATCGATACTTGGAAACTTTTGAACATAGAACGCTGAGACTTCACCACTTTGCAGGCAAGGGTACCCTCTTTAAATTATATTCGTAACACAAAGCTGTTTGAGTAATATTTAGGCAAGCTGATAGGCGTTGCAATATTTTTGCAATATTGTTTGACCATTCTATTCTTCCCAACACCGTAAAGGATAACACCAAGAAGAGTTTTCACACCAAAAAACAACAATATACTTTACTGACCACTATCCACCAAAAATATTTCGCTTCTAGCTAATAGATAACTTAGATGAAGACAAACAAATTAGAGTCCGGCTGTGCGCGTCGCCTGGTGCGGACGTGCCGCCCTGCGTGGCTCTCCGCTCTGTTTTCCCGCTGCTGTGTGAGTGTTGTGCTGAGTGTCAGGGCGTAAGACCACTGTGGCCCTTGCCTGCCCTGGATCTACCGCCTGTCATACTCCAGCTCCAGCACCGGAACATCAAGCTGGCAGCGTTGCAAGAACATTGTAAGCGAGCTCTATCCGTTGCCATGTATCGAGACCTCGCTTGTTATCTCGTCTTTCTGACGGTCGTCCGCGTGCTGGTCGCTGTCGCCACACCTGCTCCACACCCGTGGCTGGTGCAGGACCGCGATCGCCATGTGCACCTGCAAGTTGCATCCCGTACAAGCGAGGCTGGCCGGGTCGACCGCGCCCTCCACACGCGGCGGCTGGCCCGTCCCAGGCCTGGCGCCCTAGCCGCGGCCGGCTCCGGGAGCCGCACCAACGACCTCAGCTGACCGGTCACCGCCAGCTGTTACCCGGACCCTGCCGGCTGACCACTCAACCAGCCTGGACCGCGCCCCCGGACCGCGTGGCCGCGTGGCCGCCGCAGCAGAACACATCGCGGCCGGCGCTCCCGGCATCGGCAGCGTGGATCCCGGGGCGGCAAATCATGGTCCGTCAGCAACGGTAACTTTATAATCTGTTCGCTTAACCCGCTCGGCGCTGGGGTCTCCATCCGAACGTGCGGTGCTGGGGGGGGGGGGGGGTAAATTTTACCCCCCCCCCTCGTATCTTCCCAACCAATAACCGCAGCGAGACGCGCAAGGCGGCGATCGAAAGCACTCAGTGAGCAGAATCTAACGCATGCCCGAAATTATTAACATAAGGTCACATGTCAGGTCACGGTCAGGTCAAGTGTCAAAATTTCAGTATTTGGGTTTTTGGGCTATACTTTCCATCCAAAGCCTTGTATTGCAACTATTATCTCACAAAGTGCTCCCAAATGTATAATGCATCTCCCGCATAAGTAAAAGTGCAATTTTAAGCAAAGGTCAAGGTCAAGGTCAGGTCACACAAGGTCACAGGTCTACGAAAGCCATGCGACACATGTTGTATGGGTTATTTTACACGTATAATTCGATATAAGCAGCATTTTCACAGCCTGACACCATATAATCGCCCTCAGGTCAAGGTCAGGTCACAAATAAGGTCAAAATTGGAAAATTATTAATCTAAATAAACATTGCATGTTTCTAGACTAGTTTTGTCTTAGAAATACAGTGGTGGCATTTATTTGTCTGTATCTGTTCAGTAAAAGCCAAAAAACGCAATTTAAACAAATGACGTCATGAGTTACTTATTCTTAGAGAGCCATAAGTCAGTCAAAAATAAAGAAATTGCTTTGAAATTTGGTTTGAACATCGTTCATACTCGGTTCTCTAATATATCTTCCGGTTTTTTGAAAATTTTCAAACACAAAACTTTGGTGGAAATTCTTCCCCAAAAATCAGTTTTTTGCATTTTTGGGAGTCAAAAACCCAAAATTTGGAACATCTGAGATAGCCATGTTAAAGACAATGTTATTTCCTTTCTTTTAATGCCTTTTATTTGCGATTTGAATCAATACGCTATTTTCTACGATTTTTCAAACATTTAACGTTTTTTCACCAAAAATGACATGACATGACGTCACTAAAACGTCATTATCTCCTCAAAATTTTCACGAATTTCAACAAAATTATAACACAAGATGTAGAATTGATGCACCATAAGGTACCGCAAGTTTCACTTCGATATCTGTCATAGTTTTCAAGTTATGGAGAAAATCCGGGAGGGGGGTAAAATTTACCCCCCAGCGCCGCGCGGGTTAACCTTCAATCGGTTAAGCCCAAGACCGTCGAGCTTACTCGTGAGCTCCAGTTTTCCCACTACGATATTGCACTGCTGTGTGAGACTTGGCTCAAGCCCCACGTGCTCAATCGCCTGCTTGTGTTCCCGGGCTACTCCCTGCATCGCTCCGACCGCAAGTTTGCACCCAAGGGGTAGAGGGCTAAAATGACAGTGACGAGTACCAGTGTTGTGAACAAGGTCACGGTTGATGATAAAAACGTCTACAAGTGAACCTGACGAGAACGTGGGTTCAGTGACGGTTTGTGTGAGTGAGTAGGCAGATGTCGCGGTGCTCTCCCGCGACGGCATCGAGGTAAAGAAGATCGGTGTCCCCGCCTCTGCCAACAACCTGAGTAGACTTGAGTCGCTGTGGAGCTTGTTAGATATTACTATAAGATATTACTGCCATATTATGATCATATTTCTTCAACTTATTATTCTCACAATGGCATCAGCTATCATCTCACACATAAAAAAAATACATTTCACAAACATTCACCACCTCTGAATTACCGATTGTAAAGAAAATTGTAAACACAAATGTTACTACAGCAGAAACCTTGAAATCAAGAACTTGATGCTAATGACAAATAATTGTATTGTTAAATTGATTTGACAAATATTTACATTGTGGTTTATTTTTGTATTCAAAATAAAATTAGTTATAGTTATAATTATCTTTTAATTGAAATTTCATCGGAATGCAAACTCTGATCCTAAAAATACATCTAGGTAAACAATTAGAGTAAACAGAATTTGGCCATTGACCGGGTGGCGGAGCATAACATGAACAGAACTACTCTAAAAACAAGATCGTTGAATTTCTCGACCATTTTTTCACCTAACCTAGCCGATTTCCTACGTCGTAAAGGGTGAAGGTTCACTGCACATTGCACAAGACATCGTTGACCGCTACAATCATTCTATCGCCATGCGGTTTCTCCGCGCGGAGGCGCCCCTCACATCATAGCGCAATCGGTAAGGTGCACTGTGACTACTTCAAAGCTGGAGATCCGTGTTCGAATCTCTCGAGAAATAACTTTTTTGGCAGCTATACCTATAACCTATACGTATACTAATAACTAAAACATTACCCTAACAACCTCGTAAACGTACCAACCTCACCAAGAAAATAACCTGAACAGTCAAACAACGACAACTATCAATGCAGTTTCTGAAATTCAGAACCCCTAAACCACTGGAATTACAAGTTTGTAATTGCAAACATTTTCTCACTTCCGTGGGTAGTTGTGGTTAGTAGTTGTGGGTAGTTGACAGCTTATTTGAGCACGTGGGTAGTGGTGGGTAGTTGAACAGTGTTTGCGGCGCGGCGCGGGTAGTCACAGGCCTGCAATGTGGCAGCTTTAATCCAAAGCCTTAGATTGATGTTATTATAGCACAAAGTGCTCTCAAAGGTATAATGCATCTCCAGCATAAGCAAAAGTGAAATTGTAAGCAAATGTCAAGGTCAAGGTCAGGTCACAAAGGTCACAGGTCTACGAAAGCCATGGACACATGTTTTACGGGTTATTCTGCACGTCGAATTCGATTGTATCAGCCTTTTTCACAATCTGACACCATATAAGGTTAAGGTCAGGTTATATAAGGTCAAACTTTGACATTGATAAATCTAAATAAAAAGGCATATTTCTAGAGCAGTTTTGTCTCAGAAAAACAGTGCTGGCATTTATTTGTTTGTATCTGGTCACTAAAAGCCAGAAAACGCAATTAAAAAATATGTCGTCATGAGTTTCTCATACTTGGGAGTCATAAGTCAGTCAAAAATAAAGATATTGCTTTTCAATTTGGTTTGGATCTTGTCCACATGTGGTTCTTCAACATATCTTCCGTTTTTTTTTTAAAATGTCTGAAAATGTTGATTTTGAGGGCATTTTTACAACAACCATTTTTTGCGGGGTCAAAAAATTTAAAAACCTGAGATAACCATTTTGTAGCCCTTGCCATTTGTCATCTTTTGGCGTTTTTCGATTGCATTTTGCTCCAAATATAGCATTTGTACGGCCTGCTAAAGATTGTACGGCCTGCTGATTTTGTGTCAAACTCGTGTGTAGTGACGTCACTAAATCCGCTTTATCTGAAGAGAAAAAAATCGACGAAATTGCTTCATGCTTGCACAGAAGACATACAATTGATGTAGGAGAAGGTACCTGAAGTTTCACGTCGATGGCGCCATTGTTTTTTTTTAGCTATTGCGAAGGTTCGTCAGGGGGGGGGGGGGGGGGGTGAAAAACGCCCCCCCCAGCCAATGGCGGGTTAACGGGGAGGGGGGGGGGGGGGGCAAAAGCTGCACCCCCTCCCGGATTTTCTCAATAACTTTAAAACTATGATAGATATCGACGCGAAACTTTCAATACCTTATGCTACATCAATTCTACGCCTTCTCACTACATGCCAATGAAATTGATGCAGTACTGTGGGAGATAATGACGTTTTAAGGACGTCACGTCATGCCATTTCTGGTGGAAAAACGATAGATGTTTGACAACAACATAGACAATCGAGTTTTGATGCAAATTGCAAATAAAAACGTAAAAAGAAGGGAAATGACATTCTCTTCTCAATGGCTATCTTGGATTTGCGACATTTTGGGTTTTTGATCCCCCATTTTGTTTTTAATTACCACAAAAACAAACATGTTAAAGATATTTAAAACCGGGATGTATTTTAGAGAACCTAGCGCCCTGGAGCCCCTGGAGCCCTAGCGCCCTGGAGGGGGGGGGGGGGGCGAAATCCGCCCCCTCCGGTGTTTCGAGGATAGCGCAAAAACAGCGGCGCGCAGCGCCGCCGGTTTTTTGCACACCTGTTCAGCAATAAACTTCCCACATTATGTAAAATTCTTGACCTCGGGTCATCTCAGGTCAGGTCACCAGACCAGGTCACGTGATGACCTCAACTCCAAAACGTTTGCAGTAGTACCACAGTCACAGTTTAAAGCCAATCGGTTTCAATCTTGCAGGATTGCATAAAGTCATACATACCAACAATTTGTTCATCTCGGATTTATAATATCAGTGACCTAGTCAGCTCAATTTCGTGACCACCAACACTGTTTTGACAATAACTATCGACATAATGTAGATATAGAAGAGAAAATGATACCAATGTGATTGTCTCGTCGGGACACGTCTCCCAATATGCAATATGACCAACTTGGGTCACCACTTGACCTTGGCCTGAGGTAAAATTTCTCAGTTGACCTAACTCAATCACCATCAATATGATTCAAAGTGCCTTGACAAGGCAAACACGATGGCGTAAAAACTATTGCATTATCTTCATTTGGTAAAAAGTTATTTGCGAAAAACAGTTTTGCAAAAAAATCACCTTTTTAATAATTTGATGACCTCTGGGGCCTAAACTATTGACCAAAGCTCAACTCTGAGGACAACTATGTGGATTGCATTTTTCAAGGGCTTTCGATTGTTTTTTCCGTTTGCTGCTAACTATCATAGTTCCCGAGATATTTGGGGGTGTTCGAAGCAAAGTCTTGACAACTTGAAAATCTGACCCTTGATGACCTCTGGTGACCTCAATATTGACCTGATAAAAAAATGAACGAAATACTTTCGAAAGAACTTGTCTGGAGCTATCTAACGTCGTTTTGGGCTTGTCGCTACGTTGCGTGGTTTTCGAGATCATAGGGGGGGGGGGGGGGGCGAAATCCGCACCCCCTCCAGGGCGTGTAATTATCAGAGGTCCTCCAGGGCGCGTGTTAAGTGTCTAGCAGAGGCTCTCCTTGGAGGTAATTGCTGGCCCCAGGGCCCACTCTCTTCATAACATATTCACTTTCAAGCAGGCTACATGTTTAGGTAGTCTGCCGAGTTCCGAAAAGGCGATGCGAACGCAAAGACGAGGAGATCGGCACGCGGAAGCTGCTCCAGCGATGCCCAATTTGCTGGAACGAAGAGCTCCAGGCCAGGACCATCTCCTCAAGCCATCTCCCCCAGGCTCCTCCAGATCCACAGGGACCATTTATGCGCGGAAAAGTCGTTCTGCCTCTTGCTGCTTTCAAACCATTTGCACTGTTACCAGTTGTTTGTTACAGTTCGGTACATATGTATACAGTTATTATTATGATATGTACTACTGAGCGCTGACTACCACCGGTCATCGTGATTTACTATCCGATGCTAAGGTATATGAAAAAAACTACATTAATTTCAATATTTTTCATCATACAGAGATGTGCAACCAGGGAAAGAGGCTCCACTCACGGTCTGGTTCCAATATTAAAATGTATTTTCCAGGACTTAAAATACAAATTGTAACGCCGCTTCGCGACGTCACATCGGTAGTCATCGTCATAACGAAGCCATGTCATCGTCTTCGGTTCATCGTAGCGCTGAATTGAATGAATAGCATTTTTAGCTTCTTATCTCTACAAGGCCCACCGCCTATATTTCTGGGTTTTATCTGGCAAGCCCATACAAATTTCGCGCCGCTTCGCGGCGCTAACTAATAAGTACATACCTACTATAACATGAAAATCCACATAATAAATGTTGCAAAGGCTTAAATACACGTATAAAAATGGAGGTACATTTGTTTGTCATTTCAGCCCCCCCCCACTCAAAAGCCGACCCCCACCTGTTGTCAGCTAAGATAGGATTTCTCTCCTGTACATAACAATACAGATTAGTAATGCGCTCAGTACAATGCCTACTGAGGGTCCTGGTCCAATCCAGCTAATCCAAAGTTGAAGAAGTAAAATTGTTAAAACGGGGCCTCGCAAAATTAACTGGCCGAAATCCGTAGGGTTGTTCATATCCATTTTTTGGGGGGGGGGGGGGGCTCTCCCAGGGGCTTGCCCCTCCCTTTATGAAGGTTTGGCTGCGCCCCTAATGACGGCAAACATTGAAAATGTCCTCAGCGAGTATGTACGAACGTGAATTCAAACAAAGAACGGTACAAATCTCTTCAATTCCAATATTAACTGATGCCGCGTCAGTACTGTGCCGCCGCCTATATTTTAGTTGACTTACTTTGAAAGTCATCCTGATCGAAGAATGACGTGACTGACACCAGCCTCAGACTGCCCGTGTCCCAGTCCATTGTGGCAGCTGCCGGCAACCTCGCCTGACCACTCTGACACCAGTCTCAGAAGAATGACGTGACTGACACCAGCCTCAGACTGCCCGTGTCCCAGTCCATTGTGACAGCTGCCGGCAACCTCGCCTGACCACTCTGACACCAGCCTAAGACGATACTGCAACGGCTTCCCACTCCTTCCGAAATACACCACCTGTTTTTGTTTTTACGGACTCCGGTGATGCTTATCAGTAAGTGGCATTACATGAAGACGTCGCTTCAAGTGTTCCCCCGAGGGAGTTCGATAACATCATGTTAGTGACTGGTGTCAGAAAAGAAAGCAGCAAACAAGGCAGGGCACTACAATAGACAGAAACCACCTCATGAAATATGCATTATGAGAGAAAATGTAAACTAAAAGCCTTCGTTGTTCGCCTCATTCCGCCTGAATAAACATCATAGTCATCGTTACATTTATGTTTGACAATGGTGTGACTGGATCACAAAGCACCTCTCTGGAGATCAAGAGACACCTCCTATGTCTAGCAAAGTAAAAACATATCACTTTGGATATGAGGAGTGGGGGAATCGCCTACCTCAGCCATTTACGCCTGACAGCCTAACATTAATAACATGGTAAATGGGGTCAACAAAGTGCACTGCGTTTCTATCAATTCTATCAATCATTCATACACATTTAAAGACATATGCTATATGCTACAGGGTATGCTGATTTTCGAAAACAAGCTGCAACAAACGTGTCCGAATGAACTCAACGGGTGTTTTGGTTTTCGATAATGTCATGACGTTATCGCCCCACGGGTGTTTGTGATTCCTGATGATGATATTACGCTATCGATATCACGCTATCGATAGGATATCGATAGGAACGTCTGTGGTTTGTAAATTGTAATGGGGTCATCTCGTTATCGTCATACAAGGAATTATCGGCACCACATCTAAAGGCAGCCTCGCACTATGCGATTTTCAAGCGACGCGACGCTGCTGAAAGCAGCCGCGCGGCTGGTTATCATGGACACCGAATACGTCCTAAGTAACGCTGACCGATGGGTTAAACATTGACAAACAGCCGCGCGGCTGGTTATCATAGATACCAAAGACGTCCCAAGTAACGCTGACCGATGGGTTAAACATTGACAAACAGCCGCGCGGCTGGTTATCATAGATACCAAAGACGTCCCAAGTAACGCTGACCGATGGGTTAAACATTGACAAACAGCCGCGCGGCTGGTTATCATAGATACCAAAGACGTCCCAAGTAACGCGGACCGATGGGTTAAACATTTTCACTTCATTATTCTTTTTTTTCTCAGTTTTCATTACTCAGTTTTTCAGAACTAAAGCGACGCGACAGGGAAGAGTTTGGTGGGTGTGTTGGTGAGCACCCATTGTCCGTTTGATGCGTGAGCAGTTGTGGTAGTTGATTGTGTCGATGGCATTGAGTTAGAGCGAATACACTTTAAAAAACGACGCGACACGTCGCGTCGTGTCAAACTAGCTTTGCCATTATCGGTAAAAGTAACGTTTATGCGTATATTTGGTCTGTGCATCAAAGACGAAAATGTCAACGAATCCAATATTGGCCAATATTTTGAATAAATGTAACTGTGGCATCGCTTCTAGTAGGATTCGATTTTGGACTTGGTTTTGTGACGGTATTTCTTGATTGCTTGGCACTAATGCTGGTACCAGGGCAAGGCTATTCTAGTGGTGCACGTAATCTGCTTTCATTGATTTCGATATTTTTGTATGCTCGAATGGCGGCAATAATTGACAACATACTCGGCACATTTATTTCGCGGCGAGCAATTCAATATGTTTGAGGTCAAGTAACCTAATATCCTCATGGCGTGGGAATTCTTTGTAATTTGACTTAACCCTCGCCCTACGGGAGCTTTTTCACCTTCGCCCTACGGGGGGGCTGACAGCCCCCCCTGTTAACTTCCAAACCAAGCAACTTAGAGCAATGCGGTAAGAACCAGCATGTTGCCTGTCATGAGAGGAATCTAAGGATATGCAATTTTCAGGTTTCAGGTCAATGGGTGACCTTCCAGGTCAAGTGAATGACCTCGGATTTACCACGCCCAGAACAGCGATTTTGCTCTTCAGAAAACCTCAAAATTAGAAATGGATAAATGTAAATAAAAAGGCATGTTCCTAGACCAGGTTTGGCCCAGAAATGCAGAAAAGGTAATTATTTGTTCGTATCTTGTCAAAAAAAGTCAACAAAAGTTATTACAAAATGACGTCATGATTTTCTTACACTTAGGGAGTCATCACTCAGTCACAAATGAAGATATTGCTTTGAAATTTGGTATGGGCATTTTCCATACTCAGTTCTCTCACATATATTCCGGTTTTCTAACATCTTTGAAAATTTTGATTTTGTGGGATTCAAAAAAACAGTTTTTTTATTTTAGGGGTCAAAAACCCAATATTGTGAAAATCCGAGATTGGCATTTTAAAGAGAATAGCATTTTGTATCTTTGGTGAATTGCGTTTGCAATTTCCTTTAAAACTCTGTTTTCTACCATTTTTCAAATATTTATCGTTTTTCCACCAACTTGACGTCATCAAAACATGTTTATCTCCCAAACTACTTAACCAATTTCAATTAAATTTTACCGCCTGCGTATAATTGTTGTAAACTCAGCTACCGAACCAATTTCCGATTTCAGCAAGATCCGCCGCATGTGTAAAAAGTTATTCAAGAAAAACCTCAGGGGCGGGGGGGGGGGGGGGGGGGGGGGCTGTCAGCCCCCCCCGTAGGGCGAGGGTTACTAAGGTAATCCAACATTTTCTCCAATGGTGTCCAAATATAATTATCGAACATGCAAAATAGACAGTTGCTGCGATGCCATGTGTGTATTAACCTGGCATTGACTGGGGTCTCAGCCGGACGCCATTGACTGGGGGGGGGGGGGGGGGGGGGCGTTAAACGCCCCCTGGTTATCTTCCGAACCAATGATCGCAACGAGACGCGCAAAGCGGAATTCGAAAGCACTTAATGAGACGAATCTAAATCATGTTCAAAATTTACAAGTGAGGTCAAATGTCAGGTCACAGTCAGGTCAAAGGTCAAAATCGGCGTATTTGAGTTTATGGGCCATACTTTCCATCCAAAGCCTTCGATTAAGAAGATGATCACCCAAAGTGCTGCCAAAGGTATGATACACATCCTGCATGAGATAAAGTGAGATTGTTGGTCAAGGTTAAGGTCAGGTCACAAAAGGTCACTATGCTCAAAATATCCACGAAAGTCATACGACACACGTTTTATGAGTTATTTTCCACGTATAATTCAATAGTGATAGTCATTTTACCACCTGGCTTCATTTCCGTGAAGTTAATTTCAAGTTCAGGTCAAGTTCAGGTCAATGAAGGTCAAAATTTTTAATTGATAAATCTAAATAAAAAAGGCATGTTTCTAGACCAGTTTTGTCTCAGCAATACAGTGGTGCCATTTATTTGTATGTATCTGGTCAATAAAAGCAAAAAAAAACACAATGTGTAAATATGACGCAATGAGTTACCCATACTTTCAATTATGCCATACGTCAGTCAGAAATGGTGATATGATTCTGAAATTTGGCATGGTAGTTTCCCATATGTGGTTCTCTGGCATATATTCCGGCATTTTGGATATCTTTTTTATATTTTGTGGGCATTTCCCCATTTTTTTTCTCCATTTTTGGGGGTCCAAAAACAATATTTTCACAAATCCGAGATAGCCATTTGGTAGCCCTTGCCATTTTCCATCTTTTACGTTTTTGTATTGCATTTTACTCCAAATATGGCATTTGTACGGTCTGTTACATTTTAGCTGATTTTGGTGTAAAACTTGTGTGTAGTGACGTCACTAATTCGATATAACTCGATTTGTTTTCGACGAAATTGCTTTATTTTTCACAGAACACGTAAAAGTGATTTAGAAGAAGGTACCCGAAGTTTCACGTTGATAGCGCTATTTGTGTTTGAGCTATTACGTTACGGCGTCCCCCCCCCCCCAGTCGATGGCGGGTTAAGTCGCTCATCTATATTGTTGTTTATTCTAAAATATGTGGAATGTTCTCGTGTGCTTGACAGCGGGCATGCCTACCTAAATCATATTTTGTCCCGCAATCGCATAGAGACGATGGTAAGAAAAGCCAATAATCATCTATTAAAATCATGCAAACTAGTATGCTTGCCCTTTATTCACTTCGAATAAGCGTGTAAAAATCCAGCAGCGCACGTCCTGGCACCAGTTCACAAAATGGCTTGACACAAGTATGGCAGATGAAGACCAGTGCGCTTTGAAATCACCTCTGCCGGTACAACTGCCTTCCAGGGGCGAACGGCACTGAGCAGGGCTAGGACTGTTCATAAATACAGCTACCGTTAACATATCAAACCAAACTTTGTTAGAACTAAAAACAAAATATTAGCTATAATGTTGTTTTGTGTAAAATAATGTGTAAGCGGCTTCAGTATATCCCACTGCATTAGTTGAAAGGAGACTCAAAGCAAAAGTGGGGCAGGTCAAATCACCGATTTTAGAGGAAAATCGCGCCTAATGATAGAATCACTTCATGAAACTGGATCACATTTTGCGTACGCTAAGAGCCAATGATGCCCCATATGTTGCATGCCCAATTTAAACTTGAGGCTTAGCGCACATGAGCACGTGGAAGAAATAAAGGTATCGGGTTACACCCCTATGATGTATCTCAGGAACTGCTAGGCCGATTATGGCGAAATTTAGTGTGCTGCTCCCGACTGACATCTTAGCAATATGTCACATGATGAATCGGAAGTTGCATGGCACGTGCGCACGTGCGGACCCCTTTTTGATATCTTCGAAACTACTGGATCTATTGAGCTTAAATTGTGCATACATGCTAAAGAAGGCTGTTGGAGGTTTGCGCTTGGCGAAACTTGTGAGTCACTATGCACGTGTGCACTGCGCACGTGCGGACTGCGGACCACTATTTTATATCTCTGAAACTACCTACCTGATTCAGCTTAACGTTCCTATCAGGGGCGCAGCCAGGGGGTGCTATGGGGGATAAAGCACCCCCGTCGCAGCTCAGAGGGGCCTGCATCTCGGGTCTGAAAGGGGCCCATCGTGGACTCAGAAAGGGCCCATTTCAGGCCTGATAAAACCCAATTTAGCCTCAGAAAGCGAGCATCTCAGGTCCAGAAAAGACACATCTCAGCTCTCACGCTCGGGAAGGGCCCATCTTAAGTCCGAGTTTATGGCTTAAAGAGAGATAATCACATTTTGATTTTGTTAGCAACAACTTATTTGGCTACCGTTATGGTATTAAAATGTTTTGATCTAAATTTAAGAATTAAATTTAAAAAATCTCTAATTCAAAGTTGGAAGTTTGGGAAAATTAATGATCGGTATTTTCCCTCCACTATTGGAAAGCGCAACATCTGGCGCTTTTGCATCAATCTGTTCAACTTTGTTGAATGGGCACTTGTAAACAAATCGCCGACACTGAATAGGTCGCTGTAGTTTAGCTTGGCACCGGCCGGCCGGTGCCAAGGCTGCCGATGTCAATGCACTTTTTTCAAATGATTGTTGATTGTTCATACAATTTTGGCACATATTCGCAAAAGAAAGAGTGCAGGAAACATATTGCATACCTTCATGATAGATAGCAATGCGTAGGGAGGTTAATTTACTGAATTCGTTATCGAGTACTTGGTGAGTACCGACCGATATAAGCGTGGATCGCTTATCAGTAGGAAACTGCCAATATCTTTCGGTATGAATGTTTATATGCAATATGTGATGAATTTACATCCTATTTTGGCCTCGTCTATCGATTTCAGGCGCTAACTCCATGTTTGTGGAAAAGGGTGATTATCTCCCTTTAACCCTATTCGCTGCGGGCGGCCAGAATTACGTTAACCTGCGGGGGGGGGGGGGGGGGGGGGGGGGGGGCAGATTCTGCCCCCCCCCAGATATCTCGAGAACCGCTCGGTCGATTTCGATGGGAAAACGCCATTCGATTCGTCATGACAAAATCTCTCTTGTTGGACCCCAACATTTTTGTTTTGTTCAAAAATGGGGGGACCAGGGGGTAAACAAATCCGAAACTTTTGGGTGTTTTTTGAAAGGTCATTGCGGCCATGTGGCTTGCCCGATTTGCATGCTCCAAACGTTTTTGAGCTTCAAATGTACTGGTATTTAATATATCGAAGACAAAAAAAAATCATAGGCGTATTCAGGGAATGTAAAATGGGGGATTTTCTGGAGATCAAAAAAATATGTGCTGTTCGTGATTGTTTGGGATGACATGAACGTCACATGTATCACATGTGACATGTATGTATTGGTTCTATAATCCGTCCATGCAACATGGCTTTTCAGGACTAGCGTCAAGCACACAGTAAAAACAAAACACAGCAAAAAGAACATGCATCAGGATAAAAACGGCAGTAGTTGGTCGTCGGCGCAGCACAAGACACATGGACGATGGACACATGCGTAGTAGTAGATACAAATACAAAGTTTGATCAAATGAAAAGGTGATACAGCGAATGTAAAAACACCGGAATCAAACACCATACGGGCGGCCAGATCTCAGGCTGTCAATGTTTTCAGTGACGCGCGAAACGCCGACAGTGTCGGTCGCCCAGTGACAGCCGGAGGCAGCTGGTTCCATGACGCAGCGGCCCGGTAGCGAAACCCTCTCTGCGTGGACGAGAGTTTGCACCTCTGCATTTCTAAGTCTCCGGCTTCGGTTGAACGCGTGGCCCGGCGAGAAACCGTGGATCGAGGGACAAACATACGGCGAATCGACAGCGGGCCCAACTGGTTGTGAAGTGCTTTGTAGACTCTGAGCAGGTCCCTTTCCCGCACCAGCTGCTCTACTTTGGTCCAGCCCATGTGGGCATTAGATGCTGTAATTTGTTAAATGTGATATATTGCGCCT
The DNA here is from genome assembly GCA_036785665.1 of Chirona hameri. Taxonomy (NCBI): domain Eukaryota; kingdom Metazoa; phylum Arthropoda; class Thecostraca; order Balanomorpha; family Balanidae; genus Chirona; species Chirona hameri. Next base: position 15,524 of record JAXIVJ010006520.1, read on the forward strand.
AGGCGGATCAAGGAAAAAACATGGGGGGCACCATGCGCGTAACACTTTTATCATCTTACTAATTTGAAGTTGGGCCTAATTTGAGGGTGGGTATCGCCTCTCATTTTTGTATCCTGAGTGCGCCTCTGCCCCAAAAATATGTACAATCCCAGTATATATGATGCATATTGCATTGCAATTGTTTCTGACGCATTTATTGCACTGCAAACCACGAAGGAAGTATGCGCCGCAAAACCGTATTCGTAACACCCTCCCCAAAACAGGAGCCTGGAACCGCCTCTGCTGGACCGATTTTTTCGAAATTTTGACACAACACGTGCCATTCAATTTTGGGAAAATTCACAAAGTTTCAGGACGTTAGCCTTAACGGTTTAGAAGCAGTAAGTGAAAAACCACCGGGGGGGGGGGGGGGGGCAGAATCTGCCCCCGCAGGGAATAGGGTTAAGGCGAGTTTCCTCATGATTTTCATTACTCTATTCTACTACTATGCGTGGCTAACATCGAGTCCTCCCCCAGTTTTAGAATCTTGGCTTAACAAATGCCCATGGGCCGAACAGTGTCACATGCAATGGGAGTGGTCTCAAATGGAGTGGAACTAAACAATGTTTGTTTGGGGGGAGGGGGAATCAGCCGTCAGTCTGGGGTGGTCTAATAGGCCCGCTTCGGTTAGCCCTCCCCCCGTCGCAAAATTATGGCTGCGCCTCTGGTTCCTATGCATATTGCAAAACCACAATGTATAACCATGGTAAAACTATTGGACGTTTTACTCATCATTGGGACACAGTCAATGCGCACGTGTGCTCCCGTACCGTGTCATATTTCAAACCTGTTTTAGCTTTACCAGAGCGCTCCCGCTCGGTCATTGCCCCAAAAAGGCGTTTTACTGTTTTAATATAATAGGTCAGGTCAAAAACGCACATATCCAGGCATTCTTTAGAATGCCTAGGCAATCTATAGAATGCCTGACCGGCTGGGCAAGCTATATAATGCCTAGGTGGAATACCTTCGATAGGAATAGGAAGTACGGAGGACCCGCTCTCTGGCTAAAACAATCATTGACAAAGCAAAACAAGAATCTTGGCAGGAATTCTCATCTACCTTTAATCGATTTTCCTCCCTTTCAAAAATTTGGATATTAATTAGATCATTTTCAAATAAAAGACCACCGTCATACAAAATCCCCACACTTACACATCCACAACACATCTTACACGATCCCCCTAGAGGTGGCAACACAATTTGCTAAACACTACGTTAACATATCATCAACCCAACAATGTACACCATCTTTTACTAACCACCATAACAATCAGTTTCAATCTCTTAGCTCTGACTCTAACAACGTAGAAATCTATAACTCTCTCTTCACCAACTCAGAACTAACATATGCTATTAGTAAATGCGGTAAAACTTCTGTAGGGCCAGACCAAATTGACTACTCCTTCTTTAAAAACTTAACTGAGACTGGTCTCACTAACTTACTTAGCCTACTTACACTAACTTAACTTAGCCTTCAATACCATGTGGTTTGAAGGCACTTTCCCTGGATCTTGGCATAGTAGTACGCTAATTCCTATATTAAAACCTCGCAAACCTAAATCTTCTCCCGCTAGCTATCGCCCTATTTCTCTAACTAGTTGCGCATGTAAACTATTTGACCGCATGGTTAATGGACGTATCAGGACATACATTGAATCAAATAATTTACTTTCCCCATACCAAAGTGGTTTTCGACCTGGTCGATCCACTGCGGACAATTTAGTTGGTCTTATTGACTCTGTCCAGCGCGGCTTTCGAGGAAGAGAGGTCACGGTCGTCCTCTTCCTTGATTTGAGAGCTGCGTTTGACAGAGTCAATAAGACCGCACTTTTAGTAAAGTTCCATAAGGCCGGAATCCGAGGTCGACTCGCAAAATTTATAATACACTTTTTAGGCAATATAACTTTTAATGTAAGGTGCGGCAACACATATTCTCCAAATCAAAATCAGGCCACAGTGTCCCACAGGGATCGGTTCTCTCCCCAACCCTATTTTTAATTATGATTAACGACATTTTCAGTAATATTAATAAGATCGACAAAGGTCTCAAATTTTCAATGTACGCTGATGACCTGGCGGTGTGGTTCTCGCACTCCAGTGTTGATAAAGCCAGCAAAATTTTACAACTAGTACTCATTGATATAAAGGTATGGTGCGACCAATGGGGTCTGGAAATTTTTCCAAGTAAATCGGCATCCCTATTTTTTTCGAAAAAACCTGCATACGTGGAACCCTACATTCCATTAAAATATAACAATCAAATTATCCCTTTCGTCAAATCATTCAAGTATCTGGGAATAACGTTAGACACTCGCCTCTCGTTCATCCCACACTTCAATGATTTAGTGCAGAGATGTACGCGACGAATTAATATTATGAAGTCATTAGCTGGTCGAGAGTGGGGCGCAGACCGCTCCACTATCCTCCAGCTATATACTTCCCTGATACGCCCAATCCTGGACTATAATGCATTCTTATTTGATGAAATATGTTCCAAACAAATACAAAAATTGCAAACTGTCCAGAACGCTGCCTTGCGGATCGTGTTTGGGGCCTGCCGCATCACCAACACCACACACTTACACATCGACACAAGCATCCCCACACTGCCGCCGACGCAAATACACATTACTCAGATACTACGCCAGAGCAAGCTCACACCCCACACGCCCAACATTCCACATCTTGAATCACCCCGCACCCACAAGACGACAAACACTACTACAAAACCGACACCCACTTATCAGTCACAGAATCAGACAAACACTCACACTATTCAACATCGCTCACATCAACACAATGTCAACGCCACCACTCACACCTCACTGGCTCGACACAACACCAGACACACACCGCCTCTTCACACACAACAAAAACACAGTCACGGCGGCAGAGACACACACACTCTTCCACGAACACAAAGCACAACGCAACACATACACATACATATACATATACACAGACGGTTCCCGGCATGGGCGTCGCCACCAGTAGGGACACTAGGGACATTGTCCCTGGTAATTTTCAAATCCTCAAAATCTACTAAGGACTGTCCCTAGTAAAATTCGAAACTGCCTTTGCTGGGGTCATGCTGGGGACACGGGACATGTCCCTAGTAACTTTCAGATAGATAACCTCAACATCATCAAAAGTTGAAGTACACTTGTACTTTAATTTTTCCAAGTAACGTTGAGACCGAGGCGAGTGGCGACGCCCTTGAAGGCACAGATTTGGCCATACGTGGTCGCATAGGCGGATCCAGGGGAGGGGGGGGGGGGGCAAACGGGGCCATGCCCCCCAAGACGGTCAAAGGGGGGCCAAACCATGTTTTGCCCCCCCAAGACAAGTCTAATGCACGCTTAAAATGTGTTTTTGGAGCGTTTTTGGGCATCCTAAGAAGGAAATTTCCAGATGTTGTTTTTGTAAGTGCAAAAAAAAGTAAACAAAAAACTCGACCAATGTCCGTATTCTGAGCGATTCAGTTAACACTAGATAAAATGGTATTCTGCTGAGTTCATTAACATTACGCCTATGAGCGTTGCATGGAAAGAATTGAGTTAGAAATATTTCCGACCGCACCCCCCCCCCTCCCCCAGAGGTGAAAGTGGCCTCGGCCTTAAGGTATCAATGTGTCCCTAGTAGTTTTGAAACCGTGGCGACGCCCCTGGTTCCCGGGGCAACGGCCGAACCGGTGGTGCATACTATTCAAACACAGCAAACAATAACTTCCGACTTCCAGACACAAATAGCGTATATACAGCAGAATTATCATCGATTTTGTTAGCATTAATATATATTAGAACGGAAAAACTTAAAGAAGTAATCATTTGCACAGACTCGTCCGCCTCGCTCTCTGCCATTTCATCAATTAGTAACTGTAAAAATCCGATAGTATTCAAAATTAGACAGCTAATCAAGTATTTAAACAACAAAAACAGCGGCATCAAATTCCTCTGGATCCCGGGACACGCCGGTATCCCGGGAAACGAGGAAGCCGACAGACTAGCGAAATTGAGCCTAGAATTACCATCATAAAACCATTTCCCAAGCCCAGTATCAGACGTTTTAAATTATATAAATTTACAACTTAGCATATTGCGTCAGCGTGAGTGGGACGCTGCTCCGCATTTTCACCTACATCTAATAAAACCAAAAGTCCAACATTGTATATCCAGTCATCAGAATTGTAGAGAAAAAGAAATAGTATTAGCACGCCTCCGCCTCGGTCTTACACAAATTACACATTATATTATAGACAATCTTCCGCCACCAAATTGCCAACACTGTCCAGGTTATCCACGCTACACTATTAGACATTTACTAATTATTTGCCCAGTACACAACGCGAAACGTCAGAAAATAATTGATTACACGCAACAGAATCGCATCACATTGAATCTGCAAACGCTGTTAGGTGATAATTATCCAGAATGGATTGGCCTCCTCTTTGATTTTCTTTACCCAACACGATTATTTAATTAAATATAAGTTTTTTTTTGCCTAGCGCAATTTTGGCTTTCTGCGCAGGTTTTTCCCCTTTGCGATAGACGCTGTTTTTTTTTATTATTTAGGACTTTTCTCCCAGCAAAATACATCCCACAACCAGGTCTCGCCGGGCGCCGGAGCCAAGGGACTGGCAACAGCCTCCCGTTGCTGCAATGATGGCGCCCCGGCTCCATCAACACTGACACCATTTCACAAGTGTATGTTCAAATGTGTGTGTGTGTCTGTGTGTGTGTATGGAATAAAATGTGTATGTATGTGTGTCTCGTGTTTTATTTAATTTTGACTTTGAACGAAATACTTAACGTAAGATAGACATTATATTTACTTTGAATAATTCAATTAACGTAAAATAGATACCCTACTCCCTAGCTTGCTCCGGGTTCACATAAACCGGTTAACGTAATTATTTTCCTGGCAAATTGCCAGATGTAATTTTCCCCACCCGAAAAATGGCTATAGGCCGGTCCGGAAGAAAAGAAACGTTTGCGGCTGGGGTTTACCTGTAACCATGCCACTGCATTGTGGCTGGGACCCGCCTGGAAACATTGGTGGAAACACTGCCCGATGTCGGTGACATTACGGTATCGGCTTTTCCAAGCTGCCTTGCTGCCGTCCGATCCATTCAGTATCGACTGCTGTCCGGGCTCTGTGTTATTGAAAACATGCAGTGCCATGAATGCCATTTTTGGCGATTGAGGTAGGCGAACAAAATATATACCGAAGCACCTTCATGGGCGACGTTACTCGTTCCTATAGGGCACCATCAGAGGCCAATTTCACAAAGCCAAAAAGTTTGTAATTACAAAGAATTTCTTTGTAATTACAAATAATTTTTACACATGTTTGTAGTTTGGATTTCACAAAACCCCAGGGCAGTAAATCTCAATTTACTATTTACAAACTAGTTTACAAAGATATTGTTTGTAAAAATGTTTGTTCTATTTCTCAAAGGTTGACGGAAGTGAGGAAATGTTTGCAATTACAAACTTGTAATTCCAGTGGGTCAGGAGTTCTGAATTTCAGAAACTCCATCGATAGTTGACGTTGTTTGACTATTCAGGTTATTTTCTTGGTAAGGTTGTTACGTTGCCGAGGTTGTTAGAGTAATGGTTTAGTTATACATAGGTATAGCTGCCAAAACAAGTTATTTCCCGAGATATTCGAACAGGGATCTCAAACTTTGAAGTCCAGTCACAGTGCACCTTACCGATTGCGCTATGATGTGAGGGGCGACTCCGCGCGGAGAAACCGCATGGCGATAGAATTGCAGCGGTCAACGATGTCTTGTGCAATGTAGTGAACATTCACCCTTTACGACGTATGAAATCGGCTAGGATAGGTGAAAAAATGGTCGAGAAATGCAACGATCTTTCTTTTGAGAGTAGTTCTGTTATGTTCAGTCACCCGGTGAATGGCCGAACTCTGTTTACTCTGCTTACCAATATGTATTTTTACGATCAGAGTTTGCATTCCGATGAAATGTTAAATAAAAGAGAATTCTCCCTATAACTAATTTTATTTTGAATAAAAAAATAAATCACAATGTAAATATTTGTTAAATCAATTTGTTAACAATCACAACATTTGTTATCAGCAACAAGTTTAATACAAACGTTCCTGATTTCAAGGTGTCTGCTGTCCTAACATTTGTGTTTACAATTTTTTTTACAATCGGTAATTCAGAGGTGGTGGATGTTTGTAAAATGTCTTTTTGTGAGGTTTGCAATATTTTCTTGCGTTTGTAATCGCAAACATGTGTAATTACTGACTTCTTTGTGAAATTGGCCTCTGATCAGAATACGTTGATGCATATTCTGCTCTCCAGAGAGCGAATCCAGAAAACATCTGATGACCAGCATAGCTCTGACTAGGACAGCCTCGGCTGAGGGGCGCACAGTATTGGGGACTGAATCGATCGCTGACAGTAGTGCCGTGACTGAATCTCGATCACTGACAAGTCTACGTCGTCTGAATGATGGATCGGTTCTGCATGGAGAGGCCATTGGTCGTCTGCCGACGCTGCCACGCTGCCACGCTGCCACGCTGCCACGCTGCCACGCACCACGTATCCACGCGCATATCCTCCGTTGCGTTAGAGGCCTGCCAATAGTACAGCGTGGCTAGTCTGTAACTAGCCTACACCGCGGCTAGTCTGTAGCTAGCCTACACCGTGGCTAGTCTGTAGCTAGCCTACGCCGCGGCTAGTCTGTAGCTAGCCCACGCCGTGCCTAGTCTGTAGCTAGCCTACGCCGCGGCTAGTCTGTAGCTAGCCTACACCGCGGCTAGTCTGTAGCTAGCCTACGCCGCGGCTAGTCTGTAGCTAGCCTACATCGTGGCTAGTCTGTAGCTAGCCCACGCCGTGGCTAGTCTGTAGCTAGCCTACGCCGTGGCTTTCCCCCCACTGAGCCGTTATAGCACTGTGGCGCAGTCTGGCACTGTGGCGCAGTTAGAGCACTACAGTGGCGCAGTCTGGCACTGTGGCGCCGTTACAGCACTACAGTGGCGCAGTCTTGCACTGTGGCGCCGTTACAGCACTACAGTGGCGCAGTCTGGCACTGTGGCGCCGTTACAGCACTACAGTGGCGCAGTCTGGCACTGTGGCGCCGTTACAGCACTACAGTGGCGCAGTCTGACACTGTGGCGCAGTTACAGCACTACAGTGGCGCAGTCTGGCACTGTTGCGCCGTTACAGCACTACAGTGGCGCAGTCTGGCACTGTGGCGCCGTTACAGCACTACAGTGGCGCAGTCTGGCACTGTGGCGCCGTTACAGCACTACAGTGGCGCAGTCTGGCACTGTGGCGCCGTTACAGCACTACAGTGGCGCAGTCTGGCACTGTGGCGCCGTTACAGCACTACAGTGGCGCAGTCTGGCACTGTGGCGCCGTTACAGTACTACAGTGGCGCAGTCTGGCACTGTGGCGCCGTTACAGCACTACAGTGGCGCAGTCTGGCACTGTGGCGCAGTTACAGCACTACAGTGGCGCAGTCTGGCACTGTGGCGCCGTTACAGCACTACAGTGGCGCAGTCTGGCACTGTGGCGCAGTTACAGCACTACAGTGGCGCAGTCTGGCACTGTGGCGCAGTTACAGCACTACAGTGGCGCAGTCTGGCACTGTGGCGCAGTTACAGCACTACAGTGGCGCAGTTTGGCACTGTGGCGCCGTTACAGCACTACAGTGGCGCATTCTGGCACTGTGGCGCCGTTAGAGCACTACAGTGGCGCAGTCTGGCACTGTGGCGCAGTTACAGCACTACAGTGGCGCAGTCTGGCACTGTGGCGCCGTTACAGCACTACAGTGGCGCAGTCTGGCACTGTGGCGCCGTTAGAGCACTATAGTGGCGCAGTCTGGCACTGTGGCGCCGTTACAGCACTACAGTGGCGCAGTCTGGCACTGTGGCGCCGTTACAGCACTACAGTGGCGCAGTCTGGCACTGTGGCGCCGTTAGAGCACTACAGTGGCGCAGTCTGGCACTGTGGCGCCGTTAGAGCACTACAGTGGCGCAGTCTAGCACTGTGGCGCCGTTACAGCACTACAGTGGCGCAGTCTGGCACTGTGGCGCCGTTAGAGCACTACAGTGGCGCAGTCTGGCACTGTGGCGCAGTTACAGCACTACAGTGGCGCAGTCTGGCACTGTGGCGCAGTTACAGCACTACAGTGGCGCAGTCTGGCACTGTGGCGCCGTTACAGCACTACAGTGGCGCAGTTTGGCACTGTGGCGCCGTTACAGCACTACAGTAGCGCAGTCTGGCACTGTGGCGCCGTTACAGCACTACAGTGGCGCAGTCTGGCACTGTGGCGCCGTTACAGCACTACAGTGGCGCAGTCTGGCACTGTGGCGCCGTTACAGCACTACAGTGGCGCAGTCTGGCACTGTGGCGCCGTTACAGCACTACAGTGGCACAGTCTGGCACTGTGGCGCAGTTACAGCACTACAGTGGCGCAGTCTGGCACTGTGACGCCGTTACATCACTACAGTGTCGCAGTCTGGCACTGTGGCGCAGTTACAGCACTACAGTGGCGCAGTCTGGCACTGTGGCGCAGTTACAGCACTACAGTGGCGCAGTCTGGCACTGTGGCGCCGTTACAGCACTACAGTGGCGCAGTCTGGCACTGTGGCGCCGTTACAGCACTACAGTGGCGCAGTCTGGCACTGTGGCGCCGTTACAGCACTACAGTGGCGCAGTCTGACACTGTGGCGCCGTTACAGCACTACAGTGGCGCAGTCTGGCACTGTGGCGCCGTTAGAGCACTACAGTGGCGCAGTCTGGCACTGTGGCGCCGTTACAGCACTACAGTGGCGCAGTCTGGCACTGTGGCGCCGTTACAGCACTACAGTAGCGCAGTTGGCACTGTGGCGCCGTTACAGCACTACAGTGGCGCAGTCTGGCACTGTGGCGCCGTTACAGCACTACAGTGGCGCAGTCTGGCACTGTGGCGCCGTTACAGCACTACAGTGGCGCAGTCTGGCACTGTGGCGCCGTTACAGCACTACAGTGGCGCAGTCTGGCACTGTGGCGCAGTTACAGCACTACAGTGACGCACTCTGGCACTGTGGCGCAGTTACAGCACTACAGTGGCGCAGTCTGGCACTGTGGCGCAGTTACAGCACTAAAGTGGCGTAGTCTGGCACTGTGGCGCCGTTACAGCACTACAGTGGCGCAGTCTGGCACTGTGGCGCAGTTACAGCACTACAGTGGCGCAGTCTGGCACTGTGGCGCAGTTACAGCACTACAGTGGCGCAGTCTGGCACTGTGGCGCAGTTACAGCACTACAGTGGCGCAGTCTATCGACCGCTGCCAGTGTACCATGGGCCAGGCCTAGCATGCTCCACAGAGAGCGCTCCACGCTCCACAGCCGTCAGGCCATGCGCCAATGTTAACAGGAGTTATAGTCAACTTACAGGGACATCAGTACAGCCTGCTTAAACAGCTGTGGCTCGCTTAAAAAGCAAAGTGCATAGAGCGCCCCAGAGGCGCTGATCAGCTCATGGAAGTCGTCACAGAAGGCGAAAATACGCTACTGGTTATACAAAGGTTTTGGCGGTTGACTGTACTTGTTGATTAACTCTGGCTTCAGACTAGAAGAAATATACGGTAGACTTGAAACTTGACTTATATTAAATTAAGGCGGTAAGACAGACTAAACGTGGCGGTGAACGAACCCGAACTGGACTTTAAACAGCGTGGCGGCGGTCGGTACACGGCGGTGTACGAGCTAGCACTGCGCCGGAAACGAACAAACAAAACGAAATCGGCTCGGGAAAAATGGCAGCAGTGACGTAATGCAACATCTTTGAAGGATTCAGGAAGGAGCAACCAAATAAAGGGAATTTGTACTGGTAGGAAAGAGAGGGTACAACAAAACATGGGACGGTGGAAAATAACGAAGACGTGGCAAAACACGACACTACTCAAAAGTCTGAATAATTGCTGCTTTCCATTTTAGAGTAAGAAATTAATCAATTACTAATCCTACATTTTCAGGCTAATGTGAAGGGAACGCACAAGGTCATGATCAAGTGACCAAGTCTGTCTCGCATTGTTAAGCTTTTCTGTTTTGTTTCCAAATTCCAATTAATGTACTAGGTACTTTTTACATTTCCTTCAGATCAAAAGTCTTCCCTATGGCGATTGGTTTGGGTGCTATTATATTCTGAGCTGATCAAGTGAGTATTAGCCCGCGCACTGCAGGGGCTTTGCGCCGAACACGAACTGCAGGGGGGGTTGATTTCCGCCCCCCCCCCTGAGATCTCGAAAACTAAGCAACGTAGCGAGAAGCGAAAAATTGCAGTTGATAGCTTCATACATGTTCTATCGAAAGTATTTCAGTGTTTTTTAAGTCAGGTCAAAATTGAGGTCACCAGAGGTCATCAAAGGTCAAATTTTCCAGTTTTTTCCTGTTTTAGGACATCGCTCCAGAAATTCCCATATATCTCAGAAACGATGATAGTAAGAAACAAACGGGAAAAAGCAAACGCCAGCCAGTGAAATTTGTAATCGCTAATGTGTCCTCAGATTTGATCTCAGGTCAATATTTGAGGCTCCAGAGGTCAAAAAGAAAAAAAATGCTTTTTTTTTGCTAAATTGTTTTTTGCTATTAACTTTTTACTTAATAAAGATAACGGAAAACTGTTTACGCCATTGTGTTTATCTTGTCAAGGCTCTTTGAATGATTTATATGGTGACCTTGTTAAGTCAACTTAACAATTTGACCTAAGGTCAAGGTCAAGTGGTGACCCAAGAGAGCATGTTGCATATGGGAAGACGTGTCTCGACGAGACAAACACATTGATGTCTGTTGTACTTCTCTATCTTCATTATGTCGAGAGTTATTGACAAAAAAGTGATGGTGACCTCGCATGACCTCAAATGACCCAATAGGGGTCACTGAACAAAACTTACGCTTGGATCATCAATAATATCCTATAATAACATCATCCAGAAGTAATTGGACTAATATAATGCATATTCTTGAAATAGGAAGCATTTGTATATTTCCCCATTGACTTATTATGGGGAGGTTACGAAATTGACCTGACCTTAGGTCACCGATATCAAAATTCCGAGTTAAACGAATTGTAAGTACTGATGCCCTCATGACATCCTGTAAGTTTCAACCTGATCGGTGAAAAACTCTGGCTTTGGCACAACTGCAAACATTTTTAGTGGTGGGGTCACTTGACCTGGTCTGGTGACCTGACCTGAGATGACCCGAGCATATTTTGTTTCTCAAAGTGTGCACAATTGATGTCCTAACAGGTGTATCAAAACCCGGCGGCCGCCGTTTTTTCGCTATTTTTTAAAAACCTGAGGGGGAGGGAGGCGGAAATCAACCCCCCTGCAGTGCGCGGGTTAACTAATAACGAGCACAGATAACAGGAGACAATCATCGCAGGCCAAGTAGGAGGCAAAACAGAACCACCGACAGCACAATCCACTAAACCTTATCGTAAATCCAACTAATAGATGCTCTGTAAAATACGTCCCATTATCAGCACAGACGATGCAACTTGGTTTTACGGCTCAGACTAGGTTGAACACTCGCCTAAAACAATCTCCATTAGCCGTAATTCAGCGTCTCCGGCTGCAGTTTAATGGCGTACTGACGCCATCAACCCTGTGACCTCTGACCTTGAGCAGACCAGCAAGGAACCCTCATTATGGCGCTGGAGCATGCTGGAGCCTTTAATGGTTAGCGGCATCGATTACTAATAGCCCATAAGGATAAAAATGAAATGTTTCAGCTTCACAAATGTACGCCTAAAAGCACCAGTGTGAAGCAATTCACGTTGTATCAGGCAGTTATGGTATGCACTAATCAAAGTTGTATTTGCCAAAGCATGTCCAGAAGCGATTATTTTATCTTTGACATTCGGAGAACATCAAAACAGCTATATCTATATAAGTGGTTAAAAAAGTAAATGAAAGATCGATATCTTTGGATGTACATTCATTAGGTAATGTATGGCTTTCAGGGAAGCAAATGCGATCATAAGCGCAGGAACATGGGGGGGGGGGGCGGTGGGGGCCATGGCCCCCTAGGAACAGGGGGGGGGGGGGGGAAGTGAGGGGGCCATGGCCCCCTCACTTTCCGGCATTTTCTTTTGGCTAAAATCTTGTCTTTTGCTTGGTGCAGAAAGTTTTGATGGCAAAAGGTTCGCCAAGACGAGAACAGCCCAAATCTGCAAATACATCTTCCATAAGGGGGTTGGGGTTCTCTCAAAACGAGATAAAAGTTGCACTGCTCCCCCCACTTTTCGTGACGTTCCTACGTCCCTGAATGCGATATATCAATTACAAATTGAAATGCTGTGTATTTACCGAATATGCATAAAATACAAAGGCACAAAACAAAGCAAAGATGTACAGTTGCACTGCACTTACAGCACTGCGCCAGTGATACGAGCCCTCACGGTAGGTAAACAGAATACTAGGTAGCGCCAGTGATACGAGCCCTCACGGTAGGTAAATAGAATACTAGCTAGCGCCAGTGATACGAGCCCTCACGGTAGGTAAATATAATACTAGGTAGCGCCAGTGATACGAGCCCTCACGGTAGGTAAATAGAATACTAGGTAGCGCCAGTGATACGAGCCCTCACGGTCGGTAAATAGAATACTAGGTAGCGCCAGTGATACGAGCCCTCACGGTAGGTAAATAGAATACTAGGTAGCGCCAGTGATACGAGCCCTCACGGTAGGTAAATAGAATACTAGGTAGCGCCAGTGATACGAGCCCTCACGGTAGGTAAATATAATACTAGGTAGCGCCAGTGATACGAGCCCTCACGGTAGGTAAATAGAATACTAGCTAGCGCCAGTGATACGAGCCCTCACGGTAGGTAAATAGAATACTAGGTAGCGCCAGTGATACGAGCCCTCACGGTAGGTAAATATAATACTAGGTAGCGCCAGTGATACGAGCCCTCACGGTAGGTAAATAGAATACTAGGTAGCGCCAGTGATACGAGCCCTCACTGTAGGTAAATAGAATACTAGGTAGCACCAGTGATACGAGCCCTCACGGTAGGTAAATAGAATACTAGGTAGCGCCAGTGATACGAGCACTCACGGTAGGTAAATATAATACTAGGTAGCACCAGTGACACGAGCCCTCACGGTAGGTAAATAGAATACTAGGTAGCGCCAGTGATACGAGCCCTCACGGTAGGTAAATAGAATACTAGGTAGCGCCAGTGATACGAGCCCTCACGGTAGGTAAATAGAATACTAGGTAGCGCCAGTGATACGAGCCCTCACAGTAGGTAAATAGAATACTAGGTAGCGCCAGTGATACGAGCCCTCACAGTAGGTAAATAGAATACTAGGTAGCGCCAGTGATACGAGCACTCACGGTAGGTAAATAGAATACTAGGTAGCACCAGTGATACGAGCCCTCACGGTAGGTAAATAGAATACTAGGTAGCGCCAGTGATACGAGCACTCACGGTAGGTAAATATAATACTAGGTAACACCAGTGATACGAGCACTCACGGTAGGTAAATAGAATACTAGGTAGCACCAGTGATACGAGCCCTCACGGTAGGTAAATAGAATACTAGGTAGCGCCAGTGATACGAGCACTCACGGTAGGTAAATATAATACTAGGTAGCACCAGTGATACGAGCCCTCACGGTAGGTAAATAGAATACTAGGTAGCGCCAGTGATACGAGCCCTCACGGTAGGTAAATAGAATACTAGGTAGCGCCAGTGATACGAGCCCTCACGGTAGGTAAATAGAATACTAGGTAGCGCCAGTGATACGAGCCCTCACGGTAGGTAAATAGAATACTAGGTAGCGCCAGTGATACGAGCCCTCACAGTAGGTAAATAGAATACTAGGTAGCGCCAGTGATACGAGCACTCACGGTAGGTAAATATAAAACTAGGTAGCGCCAGTGATACGAGCCCTCACGGTAGGTAAATAAAATACTAGGTAGCGCCAGTGATACGAGCCCTCACGGTAGGTAAATAGAATACTAGGTAGCGCCAGTGATACGAGCCCTCACGGTAGGTAAATATAATACTACATAGCGCCAGTGATACGAGCCCTCACGGTAGGTAAATAGAATACTAGGTAGCGCCAGTGATACGAGCCCTCACGGTAGGTAAATATACTACTAGGTAGCACCAGTGATACGAGCCCTCACGGTAGGTAAATAGAATACTAGGTAGCGCCAGTGATACGAGCCCTCACGGTAGGTAAATAGAATACTAGGTAGCACCAGTGATACGAGCCCTCACGGTAGGTAAATCGAATACTAGGTAGCGCCAGTGATACGAGCCCTCACGGTAGGTGAATAGAATACTAGGTAGCGCCAGTGATACGAGCCCTCACGGTAGGTAAATAGAATACTAGGTAGCACCAGTGATACGAGCCCTCACGGTAGGTAAATAGAATACTAGGTAGCGCCAGTGATACGAGCCCTCACGGTAGGTAAATATAATACTAGGTAGCGCCAGTGATACGAGCCCTCACGGTAGGTAAATATAATACTAGGTAGCGCCAGTGATACGAGCCCTCACAGTAGGTAAATAGAATACTAGGTAGCGCCAGTGATACGAGCCCTCACGGTAGGTAAATAGAATACTAGGTAGCGCCAGTGATACGAGCCCTCACGGTAGGTAAATAGAATACTATGTAGCGCCAGTGATACGAGCCCTCACGGTAGGTAAACAGAATACTAGGTAGCGCCAGTGATACGAGCCCTCACGGTAGGTAAATAGAATACTAGGTAGCGCCAGTAATACGAGCCCTCACGGTAGGTAAATAGAATACTAGGTAGCGCCAGTGATACGAGCCCTCACGGTAGGTAAATATAATACTAGGTAGCGCCAGTGATACGAGCCCTCACGGTAGGTAAATAGAATACTAGGTAGCGCCAGTGATACGAGCCCTCACGGTAGGTAAATATCATACTAGGTAGCGCCAGTGATACGAGCCCTCACGGTAGGTAAACAGAATACTAGGTAGCGCCAGTGATACGAGCCCTCACGGTAGGTAAATAGAACACTAGGTAGCGCCAGTGATACGAGCCCTCACAGTAGGTAAATAGAATACTAGGTAGCGCCAGTGATAAGAGCCCTCACGGTAGGTAAATAGAATACTAGGTAGCGCCAGTGATACGAGCCCTCACGGTAGGTAAATAGAATACTAGGTAGCGCCAGTGATACGAGCCCTCACGGTAGGTAAATATCATACTAGGTAGCGCCAGTGATACGAGCCCTCACGGTAGGTAAATAGAACACTAGGTAGCGCCAGTGATACGAGCCCTCACAGTAGGTAAATAGAATACTAGGTAGCGCCAGTGATAAGAGCCCTCACGGTAGGTAAATAGAATACTAAGTAGCGCCAGTGATACGAGCCCTCACGGTAGGTAAATAGAACACTAGGTAGAGCCAGTGATACGAGCCCTCACAGTAGGTAAATAGAATACTAGGTAGCGCCAGTGATAAGAGCCCTCACGGTAGGTAAATAGAATACTAGGTAGCGCCAGTGATACGAGCCCTCACGGTAGGTAAATAGAATACTAGGTAGCGCCAGTGATACGAGCCCTCACGGTAGGTAAATATAATACTAGGTAGCGCCAGTGATACGAGCCCTCACGGTAGGTAAATAGAATACTAGGTAGCGCCAGTGATACGAGCCCTCACGGTAGGTAAATAGAATACTAGGTAGCGCCAGTGATACGAGCCCTCACGGTAGGTAAATATAATACTAGGTAGCGCCAGTGATACGAGCCCTCACGGTAGGTAAATAGAATGCTAGGTAGCGCCAGTGATACGAGCCCTCACGGTAGGTAAATATAATACTAGGTAGCGCCAGTGATACGAGCCCTCACGGTAGGTAAACAGAATACTAGGTAGCGCCAGTGATACGAGCCCTCACGGTAGGTAAATATAATACTAGGTAGCGCCAGTGATACGAGCCCTCACGGTAGGTAAACAGAATACTAGGTAGCGCCAGTGATACGAGCCCTCACGGTAGGTAAATAGAATACTAGGTAGCGCCAGTGATACGAGCCCTCAGGTAGGTAAATAGAATACTCGGTAGCGCCAGTGATACGAGCCCTCACGGTAGGTAAATAGAATACTAGGTAGCGCCAGTGATACGAGCCCTCACGGTAGGTAAATAGAATACTAGGTAGCGCCAGTGATACGAGCCCTCACGGTAGGTAAATAGAATGCTAGGTAGCGCCAGTGATACGAGCCCTCACGGTAGGTAAATAGAATACTAGGTAGCGCCAGTGATACGAGCCCTCACGGTAGGTAAATAGAATACTAGGTAGCGCCAGTGATACGAGCCCTCACGGTAGGTAAATAGAATACTAGCTAGCGCCAGTGATGCGAGCCCTCACGGTAGGTAAATAGAATACTAGGTAGCGCCAGTGATACGGGCCCTCACGGTAGGTAAATATAATACTAGGTAGCGCCAGTGATACGAGCCCTCATGGTAGGTAAATAGAATACTAGGTAGCGCCAGTGATACGAGCTCTCACGGTAGGTAAATAGAATACTAAGTAGCACCAGTGATACGAGCCCTCACGGTAGGTAAATATAATGCTAGGTAGCGCCAGTGATACGAGCCCTCACGGTAGGTAATTAGAATACTAGGTAGCACCAGTGATACGAGCCCTCACGGTAGGTAAATATAATACTATGTAGCGCCAGTGATACGAGCCCTCACGGTAGGTAAATAGAACACTAGGTAGCGCCAGTGATACGAGCCCTCACGGTGGGTAAATAGAATACTAGGTAGCGCCAGTGATACGAGCCCTCACGGTAGGTAAATATAATACTAGGTAGCGCCAGTGATACGAGCCCTCACGGTAGGTAAATATAATACTAGGTAGCGCCAGTGATACGAGCACTCACGGTAGGTAAATAGAATACTAGGTAGCGCCAGTGATACGAGCCCTCACGGTAGGTAAATATAATACTAGGTAGCGCCAGTGATACGAGCCCTCACGGTAGGTAAATAGAATACTAGGTAGCGCCAGTGATACGAGCCCTCACGGTAGGTAAATATAATACTAGGTAGCGCCAGTGATACGAGCCCTCACGGTAGGTAAATAGAATACTAGGTAGCGCCAGTGATACGAGCCCTCACGGTAGGTAAATAGAATACTAGGTAGCGCCAGTGATACGAGCCCTCACGGTAGGTAAATCGAATACTAGGTAGCGCCAGTGATACGAGCCCTCACGGTAGGTAAATAGAATACTAAGTAGCGCCAGTGATACGAGCCCTCACGGTAGGTAAATAGAATACTAGGTAGCGCCAGTGATACGAGCCCTTACGGTAGGTAAATAGAATACTAGGTAGCGCCAGTGATACGAGCCCTCACGGTAGGTAAATAGAATACTAGGTAGCGCCAGTGATACGAGCCCTCACGGTAGGTAAATAGAATACTAGATAGCACCAGTGATACGAGCCCTCACGGTAGGTAAATAGAATACTAGGTAGCGCCAGTGATACGAGCCCTCACGGTAGGTAAATAGAATACTAGGTAGCGCCAGTGATACGAGCCCTCACGGTAGGTAAATAGAATACTAGGTAGCGCCAGTGATACGAGCCCTCACGGTAGGTAAATAGAATACTAGGTAGCGCCAGTGATACGAGCCCTCACGGTAGGTAAATATAATACTAGGTAGCGCCAGTGATACGAGCCCTCACGGTAGGTAAACAGAATACTAGGTAGCGCCAGTGATACGAGCCCTCACGGTAGGTAAATAGAATACTAGGTAGCGCCAGTGATACGAGCCCTCACGGTAGGTAAATATAATACTAGGTAGCGCCAGTGATACGAGCCCTCACGGTAGGTAAACAGAATACTAGGTAGCGCCAGTGATACGAGCCCTCACGGTAGGTAAATAGAATACTAGGTAGCGCCAGTGATACGAGCCCTCACGGTAGGTAAATAGAATACTAGGTAGCGCCAGTGATACGAGCCCTCACGGTAGGTAAATAGAATACTATGTAGCGCCAGTGATACGAGCCCTCACGGTAGGTAAATAGAATACTAGGTAGCACCAGTGATACGAGCCCTCACGGTAGGAAAATAGAATACTAGGTAGCGCCAGTGATACGAGCCCTCAAGGTAGGTAAATAGAAAACTAGGTAGCGCCAGTGATACGAGCCCCCACGGTAGGTAAATAGAATACTAGGTAGCGCCAGTTATACGAGCCCTCACGGTAGGTAAATAGAATACTAGGTAGCGCCAGTGATACGAGCCCTCACGGTAGGTAAATAGAATACTAGGTAGCGCCAGTGATACGAGCCCTCACGGAAGGTAAATAGAATACTAGGTAGCACCAGTGATACGAGCCCTCACGGTAGGTAAATAGAATATTAGGTAGCGCCAGTGATACGAGCCCTCACGGTAGGTAAATAGAATACTAGGTAGCGCCAGTGATACGAGCCCTCACGGTAGGTAAATAGAATACTAGGTAGCGCCAGTGATACGAGTCCTCACGGTAGGTAAATAGAATACTAGGTAGCGCCAGTGATACGAGCCCTCACGGTAGGTAAATAGAATACTAGGTAGCGCCAGTGATACGAGCCCTCACGGTAGGTAAATAGAATACTAGGTAGCGCCAGTGATACGAGCCCTCACGGTAGGTAAATAGAATACTAGGTAGCGCCAGTGATACGAGCCCTCACGGTAGGTAAATAGAATACTAGGTAGCGCCAGTGATACGAGCCCTCACGGCAGGTAAATAGAATACTAGGTAGCGCCAGTGATACGAGCCCTCACGGTAGGTAAATAGAATGCTAGGTAGCGCCAGTGATACGAGCCCTCACGGTAGGTAAATAGAATACTAGGTAGCGCCAGTGATACGAGCCCTCACGGTAGGTAAATATAATACTAGGTAGCGCCAGTGATACGAGCCCTCACGGTAGGTAAATAGAATACTAGGTAGCGCCAGTGATACGAGCCCTCACGGTAGGTAAATAGAATACTAGGTAGCGCCAGTGATACGAGCCCTCACGGTAGGTAAACAGAATACTAGGTAGCGCCAGTGATACGAGCCCTCACGGTAGGTAAACAGAATACTAGGTAGCGCCAGTGATACGAGCCCTCACGGTAGGTAAATAGAATACTAGGTAGCGCCAGTGATACGAGCCCTCACGGTAGGTAAATATAATACTAGGTAGCGCCAGTGATACGAGTCCTCACGGTAGGTAAATAGAATACTAGGTAGCGCCAGTGATACGAGCCCTCACGGTAGGTAAATAGAATACTAGGTAGCGCCAGTGATACGAGCCCTCACGGTAGGTAAATAGAATACTAGGTAGCGCCAGTGATACGAGCCCTCACGGTAGGTAAACAGAATACTAGGTAGCGCCAGTGATACGAGTCCTCACGGTAGGTAAATAGAATACTAGGTAGCGCCAGTGATACGAGCCCTCACGGTAGGTAAATATCATACTAGGTAGCGCCAGTGATACGAGCCCTCACGGTAGGTAAACAGAATACTAGGTAGCGCCAGTGATACGAGCCCTCACGGTAGGTAAATAGAATACTAGGTAGCGCCAGTGATACGAGCCCTCACGGTAGGTAAATAGAATACTAGGTAGCGCCAGTGATAAGAGCCCTCACGGTAGGTAAACAGAATACTAGGTAGCGCCAGTGATACGAGCCCTCACGGTAGGTAAATATAATACTAGGTAGCGCCAGTGATACGAGCCCTCACGGTAGGTAAACAGAATACTAGGTAGCGCCAGTGATACGAGCCCTCACGGTAGGTAAATAGAATACTAGGTAGCGCCAGTGATACGAGCCCTCACGGTAGGTAAATAGAATACTCGGTAGCGCCAGTGATACGAGCCCTCACGGTAGGTAAATAGAATACTAGGTAGCGCCAGTGATACGAGCCCTCACGGTAGGTAAATATAATACTAGGTAGCGCCAGTGATACGAGCCCTCACGGTAGGTAAATAGAATGCTAGGTAGCGCCAGTGATACGAGCCCTCACGGTAGGTAAATAGAATACTAGGTAGCGCCAGTGATACGAGCCCTCACGGTAGGTAAATAGAATACTAGGTAGCGCCAGTGATACGAGCCCTCACGGTAGGTAAATAGAATACTAGCTAGCGCCAGTGATACGAGCCCTCACGGTAGGTAAATAGAATACTAGGTAGCGCCAATGATACGGGCCCTCACGGTAGGTAAATATAATACTAGGTAGCGCCAGTGATACGAGCCCTCATGGTAGGTAAATAGAATACTAGGTAGCGCCAGTGATACGAGCCCTCACGGTAGGTAAATAGAATACTAGGTAGCACCAGTGATACGAGCCCTCACGGTAGGTAAATAGAATACTAGGTAGCGCCAGTGATACGAGCCCTCACGGTAGGTAAATATAATACTAGTTAGCGCCAGTGATACGAGCCCTCACGGTAGGTAAATAGAATACTAGGTAGCGCCAGTGATACGAGCCCTCATGGTAGGTAAATATAATACTAGGTAGCGCCAGTGATACGAGCCCTCACGGTAGGTAAATAGAATACTAGGTAGCGCCAGTGATACGAGCCCTCACGGTAGGTAAATAGAATACTAGGTAGCGCCAGTGATACGAGCCCTCACGGTAGGTAAATATAATACTAGGTAGCGCCAGTGATACGAGCCCTCACGGTAGGTAAATAGAATACTAAGTAGCGCCAGTGATACGAGCCCTCACGGTAGGTAAATAGAATACTAGGTAGCGCCAGTGATACGAGCCCTCACGGTAGGTAAATAGAATACTACGTAGCGCCAGTGATACGAGCCCTCACGGTAGGTAAATAGAATACTAGGTAGCGCCAGTGATACGAGCCCTCACGGTAGGTAAATAGAATACTAGGTAGCGCCAGTGATACGAGCCCTCACGGTAGGTAAATATAATACTAGGTAGCGCCAGTGATACGAGCCCTCACCGTAGGTAAATAGAATACTAGGTAGCGCCAGTGATACGAGCCTTTACGGTAGGTAAATAGAATACTAGGTAGCGCCAGTGATACGAGCCCTCACGGTAGGTAAATAGAATACTAGGTAGCGCCAGTGATACGAGCCCTCACGGTAGGTAAATAGAATACTAGGTAGCACCAGTGATACGAGCCCTCACGGTAGGTAAATAGAATACTAGGTAGCGCCAGTGATACGAGCCCTCACGGTAGGTAAATAGAATACTACACTGTTAAAAATATTTAGCACCCTAAAGGTGCTAATCCTTTTCGCCGAAAAACAGCATTCGTATGGTGCTTCAGATAGTAGCAAAGCAATGCTACGTTAACGCGTCAGGGCTCTTGGGCTAGCACCGTGGTATACTAAGCCATGCTACAGCAACACCCCAGGGTTCTTCAGATAGTACCACGATGCCGGTCAGAAAAGGTGCTTGATTCGCCGAATTTCAGCACCCTACCTGTGCTTGGCTCCGGGGTGCTACAGATAGCACATTCGAAGCACCGTTATTCTTCATAAGACGCATCGCATGCGGTAAGTTTGAGGCTCTCCCAAAAATGAAAAATCACACTCGTAGCACTCCACCGGCGCTAGGTTGTGAGGTGCCGGCAAGTTTGAGGCTCGCCTAAAAACGAAAAAATCACACTTGTAGCACTCCACCGGCGATAGGTTGTGAGGTGCCGGCAAGTTTGAGGCTCGCCTAAAAGCGAAAAAATCACACTCGTAGCACTCCACCGGCGCTATAATTTTTGTAGGTGATTCCTTCAGCCAATAACAGACTACCATAAACAGCGAACAATAGTGCCATATTTTCACCAGCGGGCACGGCGATAGGGTTGCCATCATATGAACATATATAAAAACATTCGTGTCATTAAATGACACGAATTTCAAATTAGATGTCCCACGACTGATTCGAATGCCTGAACAGGTCCGATGTCCGAGTGGCAATGCGTTCGTTGAGGCATTTCGCACATCTTCAGTAAAACACAACTTTACAATGACAATATAATGTATTATACAAATCACAATATTTACAACAAACATATAGGGAAGCAGAAAGCTGAACAATACAAAGTGTACCTTAATGTCGTCGACAGCGTCTTGATTTTTCCCGTACCACGAATCCCTTCTGGCGGGCTGCGTCTGAGGATCGTGTCTCGTCGTACGGTAGAGATGTCCGCAAACCGGAGTTTGTTGCTTTAATTACTCAATTGATGATCACAGCACAACACAATGTCTTCATAAATGATATTCAAACGTTTCTGATATGCCCGCATCACTCCACTATGCATAAAGTGCACCTTTCATAAAGCACTTCGTCACCAGCGAACGAAACACCATCACGATCACGCGGTTACTGAACAAAAATGGCTGCCTCAAACCCTCAGTTCCTCGCGCGCATGCGCGGCCGCGGCCAATGGCAACTGAAAGCTACTTTGTCTATAGTATCACTATACAGGATGTTACTTCTAGGAACATTTGTCAAAGCAAGATACTACACAAAGTACCCGAGATGCTACCTCAGTGCCTCACACGCATGCGCGGCCGCGGCCAATGGCAACTTAGTATCAATAAGGCTTTACTTATTGGGAGAAAGGTGCTTTGTCCAGTACACAGGATGCTACTTCTAGGAGCCTTTGTCATACAAGATACTACACAAAGTAGCACGAGAGTGAAACGTGCTGATGGGTTACGTATGCACTCGAGTATTAGCAGCAATGGTGCTTTACTTATAATGTTATAGATAGACCATGCTTGTGCAAGTATTCCACTAGCACCATAGGCAATTCAACAACGCATACTGGGCTGCTTATTGGCTTACATTAGCACCCGGAAGCACCCAATGTTACTAAATATTTTTAACAGTGTAGGTAGCACCAGTGATACGAGCCCTCACGGTAGGTAAATAGAATACTAGGTAGCGCCAGTGATACGAGCCCTCACGGTAGGTAAATAGAATACTAGGTAGCGCCAGTGATACGAGCCCTCACGGTAGGTAAACAGAATACTAGGTAGCGCCAGTGATACGAGCCCTCACGGTAGGTAAATAGAATACTAGGTAGCGCCAGTGATACGAGCCCTCACGGTAGGTAAATAGAGTACTAGGTAGCGCCAGTGATACGAGCCCTCACGGTAGGTAAATAGAATACTAGGTAGCGCCAGTGATACGAGCCCTCACGGTAGGTAAATAGAATACTAGGTAGCGCCAGTGATACGAGCCCTCACGGTAGGTAAATAGAATGCTAGGTAGCGCCAGTGATACGAGCCCTAACGGTAGGTAAATATAATACTAGGTAGCGCCAGTGATACGAGCCCTCACGGTAGGTAAATAGAATACTAGGCTAGCGCCAGTGATACGAGCCCTCACGGTAAGTAAATAGAATACTAGGTAGCGCCAGTGATACGAGCCCTCACGGTAGGTAAATATAATACTAGGTAGCGCCAGTGATACGAGCCCTCACGGTAGGTAAATAGAATACTAGGTAGCGCCAGTGATACGAGCCCTCACGGTAGGTAAATATAATACTAGGTAGCGCCAGTGATACGAGCCCTCACGGTGCCCTCACGGTAGGTAAATTCAGTTGTCGCCAGTGATACGAGCCCTCACGGAGCCCTCACGGTAGGTAAATAGAATACTAGGTAGCGCCAGTGATACGAGCCCTCACGGTAGGTAAATAGAATACTAGGTAGCGCCAGTGATACGAGCCCTCACGGTAGGTAAATAGAATACTAGGTAGCGCCAGTGATACGAGCCCTCACGGTAGGTAAATAGAATACTAGGTAGCGCCAGTGATACGAGCCCTCACGGTAGGTAAATAGAATACTAGGTAGCGCCAGTGATACGAGCCCTCACGGTAGGTAAACAGAATACTAGGTAGCGCCAGTGATACGAGCCCTCACGGTAGGTAAATATAATACTAGGTAGCGCCAGTGATACGAGCCCTCACGGTAGGTAAACAGAATACTAGGTAGCGCCAGTGATACGAGCCCTCACGGTAGGTAAATAGAATACTAGGTAGCGCCAGTGATACGAGCCCTCACGGTAGGTAAAAAGAATACTCGGTAGCGCCAGTGATACGAGCCCTCACGGTAGGTAAATAGAATACTAGGTAGCGCCAGTGATACGAGCCCTCACGGTAGGTAAATAGAATACTAGGTAGCGCCAGTGATACGAGCCCTCACGGTAGGTAAATAGAATACTAGGTAGCGCCAGTGATACGAGCCCTCACGGTAGGTAAATAGAATACTAGGTAGCGCCAGTGATACGAGCCCTCACGGTAGGTAAATAGAATACTAGGTAGCGCCAGTGATACGAGCCCTCACGGTAGGTAAATAGAATACTAGCTAGCGCCAGTGATGCGAGCCCTCACGGTAGGTAAATAGAATACTAGGTAGCGCCAGTGATACGGGCCCTCACGGTAGGTAAATATAATACTAGGTAGCGCCAGTGATACGAGCCCTCATGGTAGGTAAATAGAATACTAGGTAGCGCCAGTGATACGAGCCCTCACGGTAGGTAAATAGAATACTAATTAGCACCAGTGATACGAGCCCTCACGGTAGGTAAATAGAATACTAGGTAGCGCCAGTGATACGAGCCCTCACGGTAGGTAATTAGAATACTAGGTAGCACCAGTGATACGAGCCCTCACGGTAGGTAAATATAATACTAGGTAGCGCCAGTGATACGAGCCCTCACGGTAGGTAAATAGAATACTAGGTAGCGCCAGTGATACGAGCCCTCACGGTAGGTAAATAGAATACTAGGTAGCGCCAGTGATACGAGCCCTCACGGTAGGTAAATATAATACTAGGTAGCGCCAGTGATACGAGCCCTCACGGTAGGTAAATATAATACTAGGTAGCGCCAGTGATACGAGCACTCACGGTAGGTAAATAGAATACTAGGTAGCGCCAGTGATACGAGCCCTCACGGTAGGTAAATAGAATACTAGGTAGCGCCAGTGATACGAGCCCTCACGGTAGGTAAATAGAATACTAGGTAGCGCCAGTGATACGAGCCCTCACGGTAGGTAAATATAATACTAGGTAGCGCCAGTGATACGAGCCCTCACGGTAGGTAAATATAATACTAGGTAGCGCCAGTGATACGAGCCCTCACGGTAGGTAAATAGAATACTAGGTAGCGCCAGTGATACGAGCCCTCACGGTAGGTAAATAGAATACTAGGTAGCGCCAGTGATACGAGCCCTCACGGTAGGTAAATAGAATACTAAGTAGCGCTAGTGATACGAGCCCTCACGGTAGGTAAATAGAATACTAGGTAGCGCCAGTGATACGAGCCCTCACGGTAGGTAAATAGAATACTACGTAGCGCCAGTGATACGAGTCCTCACGGTAGGTAAATAGAATACTAGGTAGCGCCAGTGATACGAGCCCTCACGGTAGGTAAATATCATACTAGGTAGCGCCAGTGATACGAGCCCTCACGGTAGGTAAACAGAATACTAGGTAGCGCCAGTGATACGAGCCCTCACGGTAGGTAAATAGAATACTAAGTAGCGCCAGTGATACGAGCCCTCACGGTAGGTAAATAGAACACTAGGTAGCGCCAGTGATACGAGCCCTCACAGTAGGTAAATAGAATACTAGGTAGCGCCAGTGATAAGAGCCCTCACGGTAGGTAAATAGAATACTAGGTAGCGCCAGTGATACGAGCCCTCACGGTAGGTAAATAGAATACTAGGTAGCGCCAGTGATACGAGCCCTCACGGTAGGTAAATATCATACTAGGTAGCGCCAGTGATACGAGCCCTCACGGTAGGTAAATAGAACACTAGGTAGCGCCAGTGATACGAGCCCTCACAGTAGGTAAATAGAATACTAGGTAGCGCCAGTGATAAGAGCCCTCACGGTAGGTAAATAGAATACTAAGTAGCGCCAGTGATACGAGCCCTCACGGTAGGTAAATAGAACACTAGGTAGAGCCAGTGATACGAGCCCTCACAGTAGGTAAATAGAATACTAGGTAGCGCCAGTGATAAGAGCCCTCACGGTAGGTAAATAGAATACTAGGTAGCGCCAGTGATACGAGCCCTCACGGTAGGTAAATAGAATACTAGGTAGCGCCAGTGATACGAGCCCTCACGGTAGGTAAATATAATACTAGGTAGCGCCAGTGATACGAGCCCTCACGGTAGGTAAATAGAATACTAGGTAGCGCCAGTGATACGAGCCCTCACGGTAGGTAAATAGAATACTAGGTAGCGCCAGTGATACGAGCCCTCACGGTAGGTAAATATAATACTAGGTAGCGCCAGTGATACGAGCCCTCACGGTAGGTAAATAGAATGCTAGGTAGCGCCAGTGATACGAGCCCTCACGGTAGGTAAATATAATACTAGGTAGCGCCAGTGATACGAGCCCTCACGGTAGGTAAACAGAATACTAGGTAGCGCCAGTGATACGAGCCCTCACGGTAGGTAAATATAATACTAGGTAGCGCCAGTGATACGAGCCCTCACGGTAGGTAAACAGAATACTAGGTAGCGCCAGTGATACGAGCCCTCACGGTAGGTAAATAGAATACTAGGTAGCGCCAGTGATACGAGCCCTCAGGTAGGTAAATAGAATACTCGGTAGCGCCAGTGATACGAGCCCTCACGGTAGGTAAATAGAATACTAGGTAGCGCCAGTGATACGAGCCCTCACGGTAGGTAAATAGAATACTAGGTAGCGCCAGTGATACGAGCCCTCACGGTAGGTAAATAGAATGCTAGGTAGCGCCAGTGATACGAGCCCTCACGGTAGGTAAATAGAATACTAGGTAGCGCCAGTGATACGAGCCCTCACGGTAGGTAAATAGAATACTAGGTAGCGCCAGTGATACGAGCCCTCACGGTAGGTAAATAGAATACTAGCTAGCGCCAGTGATGCGAGCCCTCACGGTAGGTAAATAGAATACTAGGTAGCGCCAGTGATACGGGCCCTCACGGTAGGTAAATATAATACTAGGTAGCGCCAGTGATACGAGCCCTCATGGTAGGTAAATAGAATACTAGGTAGCGCCAGTGATACGAGCTCTCACGGTAGGTAAATAGAATACTAAGTAGCACCAGTGATACGAGCCCTCACGGTAGGTAAATATAATGCTAGGTAGCGCCAGTGATACGAGCCCTCACGGTAGGTAATTAGAATACTAGGTAGCACCAGTGATACGAGCCCTCACGGTAGGTAAATATAATACTATGTAGCGCCAGTGATACGAGCCCTCACGGTAGGTAAATAGAATACTAGGTAGCGCCAGTGATACGAGCCCTCACGGTGGGTAAATAGAATACTAGGTAGCGCCAGTGATACGAGCCCTCACGGTAGGTAAATATAATACTAGGTAGCGCCAGTGATACGAGCCCTCACGGTAGGTAAATATAATACTAGGTAGCGCCAGTGATACGAGCACTCACGGTAGGTAAATAGAATACTAGGTAGCGCCAGTGATACGAGCCCTCACGGTAGGTAAATAGAATACTAGGTAGCGCCAGTGATACGAGCCCTCACGGTAGGTAAATAGAATACTAGGTAGCACCAGTGATACGAGCCCTCACGGTAGGTAAATAGAATACTAGGTAGCGCCAGTGATACGAGCCCTCACGGTAGGTAAATAGAATACTACACTGTTAAAAATATTTAGCACCCTAAAGGTGCTAATCCTTTTCGCCGAAAAACAGCATTCGTATGGTGCTTCAGATAGTAGCAAAGCAATGCTACGTTAACGCGTCAGGGCTCTTGGGCTAGCACCGTGGTATACTAAGCCATGCTACAGCAACACCCCAGGGTTCTTCAGATAGTACCACGATGCCGGTCAGAAAAGGTGCTTGATTCGCCGAATTTCAGCACCCTACCTGTGCTTGGCTCCGGGGTGCTACAGATAGCACATTCGAAGCACCGTTATTCTTCATAAGACGCATCGCATGCGGTAAGTTTGAGGCTCTCCCAAAAATGAAAAATCACACTCGTAGCACTCCACCGGCGCTAGGTTGTGAGGTGCCGGCAAGTTTGAGGCTCGCCTAAAAACGAAAAAATCACACTTGTAGCACTCCACCGGCGATAGGTTGTGAGGTGCCGGCAAGTTTGAGGCTCGCCTAAAAGCGAAAAAATCACACTCGTAGCACTCCACCGGCGCTATAATTTTTGTAGGTGATTCCTTCAGCCAATAACAGACTACCATAAACAGCGAACAATAGTGCCATATTTTCACCAGCGGGCACGGCGATAGGGTTGCCATCATATGAACATATATAAAAACATTCGTGTCATTAAATGACACGAATTTCAAATTAGATGTCCCACGACTGATTCGAATGCCTGAACAGGTCCGATGTCCGAGTGGCAATGCGTTCGTTGAGGCATTTCGCACATCTTCAGTAAAACACAACTTTACAATGACAATATAATGTATTATACAAATCACAATATTTACAACAAACATATAGGGAAGCAGAAAGCTGAACAATACAAAGTGTACCTTAATGTCGTCGACAGCGTCTTGATTTTTCCCGTACCACGAATCCCTTCTGGCGGGCTGCGTCTGAGGATCGTGTCTCGTCGTACGGTAGAGATGTCCGCAAACCGGAGTTTGTTGCTTTAATTACTCAATTGATGATCACAGCACAACACAATGTCTTCATAAATGATATTCAAACGTTTCTGATATGCCCGCATCACTCCACTATGCATAAAGTGCACCTTTCATAAAGCACTTCGTCACCAGCGAACGAAACACCATCACGATCACGCGGTTACTGAACAAAAATGGCTGCCTCAAACCCTCAGTTCCTTGCGCGCATGCGCGGCCGCGGCCAATGGCAACTGAAAGCTACTTTGTCTATAGTATCACTATACAGGATGTTACTTCTAGGAACATTTGTCAAAGCAAGATACTACACAAAGTACCCGAGATGCTACCTCAGTGCCTCACACGCATGCGCGGCCGCGGCCAATGGCAACTTAGTATCAATAAGGCTTTACTTATTGGGAGAAAGGTGCTTTGTCCAGTACACAGGATGCTACTTCTAGGAGCCTTTGTCATACAAGATACTACACAAAGTAGCACGAGAGTGAAACGTGCTGATGGGTTACGTATGCACTCGAGTATTAGCAGCAATGGTGCTTTACTTATAATGTTATAGATAGACCATGCTTGTGCAAGTATTCCACTAGCACCATAGGCAATTCAACAACGCATACTGGGCTGCTTATTGGCTTACATTAGCACCCGGAAGCACCCAATGTTACTAAATATTTTTAACAGTGTAGGTAGCACCAGTGATACGAGCCCTCACGGTAGGTAAATAGAATACTAGGTAGCGCCAGTGATACGAGCCCTCACGGTAGGTAAATAGAATACTAGGTAGCGCCAGTGATACGAGCCCTCACGGTAGGTAAACAGAATACTAGGTAGCGCCAGTGATACGAGCCCTCACGGTAGGTAAATAGAATACTAGGTAGCGCCAGTGATACGAGCCCTCACGGTAGGTAAATAGAGTACTAGGTAGCGCCAGTGATACGAGCCCTCACGGTAGGTAAATATAATACTAGGTAGCGCCAGTGATACGAGCCCTCACGGTAGGTAAATAGAATACTAGGTAGCGCCAGTGATACGAGCCCTCACGTTAGGTAAATAGAATGCTAGGTAGCGCCAGTGATACGAGCCCTAACGGTAGGTAAATATAATACTAGGTAGCGCCAGTGATACGAGCCCTCACGGTAGGTAAATAGAATACTAGGCTAGCGCCAGTGATACGAGCCCTCACGGTAAGTAAATAGAATACTAGGTAGCGCCAGTGATACGAGCCCTCACGGTAGGTAAATATAATACTAGGTAGCGCCAGTGATACGAGCCCTCACGGTAGGTAAATAGAATACTAGGTAGCGCCAGTGATACGAGCCCTCACGGTAGGTAAATATAATACTAGGTAGCGCCAGTGATACGAGCCCTCACGGTGCCCTCACGGTAGGTAAATTCAGTTGTCGCCAGTGATACGAGCCCTCACGGAGCCCTCACGGTAGGTAAATAGAATACTAGGTAGCGCCAGTGATACGAGCCCTCACGGTAGGTAAATAGAATACTAGGTAGCGCCAGTGATACGAGCCCTCACGGTAGGTAAATAGAATACTAGGTAGCGCCAGTGATACGAGCCCTCACGGTAGGTAAATAGAATACTAGGTAGCGCCAGTGATACGAGCCCTCACGGTAGGTAAATAGAATACTAGGTAGCGCCAGTGATACGAGCACTCACGGTAGGTAAATATAATACTAGGTAGCGCCAGTGATACGAGCCCTCACGGTAGGTAAATAGAGTACTAGGTAGCGCCAGTGATACGAGCCCTCACGGAAGGTAAATAGAATACTAGGCAGCGCCAGTGATACGAGCCCTCACGGTAGGTAAATAGAATACTAGGTAGCGCCAGTGATACGAGCCCTCACGGTAGGTAAATAGAATACTAGGTAGCGCCAGTGATACGAGCCCTCACGGTAGGTAAATAGAATGCTAGGTAGCGCCAGTGATACGAGCCCTAACGGTAGGTAAATATAATACTAGGTAGCGCCAGTGATACGAGCCCTCACGGTAGGTAAATAGAATACTAGGTAGCGCCAGTGATACGAGCCCTCACGGTAAGTAAATAGAATACTAGGTAGCGCCAGTGATACGAGCCCTCACGGTAGGTAAATATAATACTAGGTAGCGCCAGTGATACGAGCCCTCACGGTAGGTAAATAGAATACTAGGTAGCGCCAGTGATACGAGCCCTCACGGTAGGTAAATATAATACTAGGTAGCGCCAGTGATACGAGCCCTCACGGTGCCCTCACGGTAGGTAAATTCAGTTGTCGCCAGTGATACGAGCCCTCACGGAGCCCTCACGGTAGGTAAATAGAATACTAGGTAGCGCCAGTGATACGAGCCCTCACGGTAGGTAAATAGAATACTAGGTAGCGCCAGTGATACGAGCCCTTACGGTAGGTAAATAGAATACTAGGTAGCGCCAGTGATACGAGCCCTCACGGTAGGTAAATAGAATACTAAGTAGCGCCAGTGATACGAGCCCTCACGGTAGGTAAATAGAATACTAGGTAGCGCCAGTGATACGAGCCCTCACGGTAGGTAAATAGAATACTAGGCAGCGCCAGTGATACGAGCCCTCGCGGTAGGTAAATAGAATACTAGGTAGCGCCAGTGATACGAGCCCTCACGGAAGGTAAATAGAATACTAGGCAGCGCCAGTGATACGAGCCCTCACGGTAGGTAAATAGAATACTAGGTAGCGCCAGTGATACGAGCCCTCACGGTAGGTAAATAGAATACTAGGTAGCGCCAGTGATACGAGCCCTCACGGTAGGTAAATAGAATACTAGGTAGCGCCAGTGATACGAGCCCTCACGGTAGGTAAATAGAATACTAGGTAGCGCCAGTGATACGAGCCCTCACGGTAGGTAAATAGAATACTAGGTAGCGCCAGTGATACGAGCCCTCACGGTAGGTAAATATAATACTAGGTAGCGCCAGTGATACGAGCCCTCACGGTGCCCTCACGGTAGGTAAATTCAGTTGCCGCCAGTGATACGAGCCCTCACGGAGCCCTCACGGTAGGTAAATAGAATACTAGGTAGCGCCAGTGATACGAGCCCTCACGGTAGGTAAATAGAATACTAGGTAGCGCCAGTGATACGAGCCCTCACGGTAGGTAAATAGAGTACTAGGTAGCGCCAGTGATACGAGCCCTCACGGTAGGTAAATAGAATACTAGGCAGCGCCAGTGATACGAGCCCTCACGGTACGTAAATAGAATACTAGGTAGCGCCAGTGATACGAGCCCTCACGGAAGGTAAATAGAACACTAGGTAGCGCCAGTGATACGAGCCCTCACGGTAGGTAAATAGAATACTAGGCAGCGCCAGTGATACGAGCCCTCACGGTACGTAAATAGCATACTAGGTAGCGCCAGTGATACGAGCCCTCACGGTAGGTAAATATAATACTAGGTAGCGCCAGTGATACGAGCCCTCACGGTAGGTAAATAGAATACTAGGTAGCGCCAGTGATACGAGCCCTCGCGGTAGGTAAATATAATACTAGGTAGCGCCAGTGATACGAGCCCTCACGGTAGGTAAATAGAATACTAGGTAGCGCCAGTGATACGAGCCCTCACGGTAGGTAAATAGAATACTAGGTAGCGCCAGTGATACGAGCCCTCACGGTAGGTAAATAGAGTACTAGGTAGCGCCAGTGATACGAGCCCTCACGGTAGGTAAATAGAATACTAGGTAGCGCCAGTGATACGAGCCCTCACGGTAGGTAAATAGAGTACTAGGTAGCGCCAGTGATACGAGCCCTCACGGTAGGTAAATAGAATACTAGGTAGCGCCAGTGATACAGGCCCTCACGGTAGGTAAATAGAATACTAGGTAGCACCAGTGATACGAGCCCTCACGGTAGGTAAATAGAATACTAGGTAGCGCCAGTGATACGAGCCCTCACGGTAGGTAAATAGAATACTAGGTGGCACCAGTGATACGAGCCCTCACGGTAGGTAAATAGAATACTAGGTAGCACCAGTGATACGAGCCCTCACGGTAGGTAAATAGAATACTAGGTAGCGTCAGTGATACGAGCCCTCACGGTAGGTAAATAGAATACTAGGTAGCGCCAGTGATACGAGCCCTCATGGTAGGTAAATAGAATACTAGGTAGCGTCAGTGATACGAGCCCTCACGGTAGGTAAATAGAATACTAGGTAGCGCCAGTGATACGAGCCCTCACGGTAGGTAAATAGAATACTAGGTAGCGCCAGTGATACGAGCCCTCACGGTAGGTAAATAGAATACTAATTAGCACCAGTGATACGAGCCCTCACGGTAGGTAAACAGAATACTAGGTAGCGCCAGTGATACGAGCCCTCACGGTAGGTAAATAGAATACTAGGTAGCGCCAGTGATACGAGCCCTCACGGTAGGTAAATAGAATACTAGGTAGCGCCAGTGATACGAGCCCTCACGGTAGGTAAATAGAATACTAGGTAGCGCCAGTGATACGAGCCCTCACAGTAGGTAAATAGAATAATAGGTAGCGCCAGTGATACGAGCCCTCACGGTAGGTAAATATAATACTAGGTAGCGCCAGTGATACGAGCCCTCACGGTAGGTAAATAGAATGCTAGGTAGCGCCAGTGATACGAGCCCTAACGGTGGGTAAATATAATACTAGGTAGCGCCAGTGATACGAGCCCTCACGGTAGGTAAATAGAATACTAGGTAGCGCCAGTGATACGAGCCCTCACGGTAGGTAAATAGAATACTAGGTAGCGCCAGTGATACGAGCCCTCACGGTAGGTAAATATAATACTAGGTAGCGCCAGTGATACGAGCCCTCACGGTAGGTAAATAGAATACTAGGTAGCGCCAGTGATACGAGCCCTCATGGTAGGTAAATATAATA
This sequence comes from Chirona hameri, assembly GCA_036785665.1. NCBI lineage: Eukaryota > Metazoa > Arthropoda > Thecostraca > Balanomorpha > Balanidae > Chirona > Chirona hameri. Next base: position 48,978 of record JAXIVJ010006520.1, read on the forward strand.
CTAGGTAGCGCCAGTGGTACGAGCCCTCACGGTGCCCTCACGGTAGGTAATTTCAGTTGTCGCCAGTGATACGAGCCCTCACGGAGCCCTCACGGTAGGTAAATAGAATACTAGGTAGCGCCAGTGATACGAGCCCTCACGGTAGGTAAATAGAATACTAGGTAGCGCCAGTGATACGAGCCCTCACGGTAGGTAAATAGAATACTAGGTAGCGCCAGTGATACGAGCCCTCACGGTAGGTAAATAGAATACTAGGTAGCGCCAGTGATACGAGCCCTCACGGTAGGTAAATAGAATACTAGGTAGCGCCAGTGATACGAGCCCTCACGGTAGGTAAATAGAATACTAGGTAGCGCCAGTGATACGAGCCCTCACGGTAGGTAAATAGAATACTAGGTAGCGCCAGTGATACGAGCCCTCACGGTAGGTAAATAGAATACTAGGTAGCGCCAGTGATACGAGCCCTCACGGTAGGTAAATAGAATACTAGGTAGCGCCGAGTGCCGGCCTTCAACATAGGCTTATGTGTACCACTTTTTTCAGCTGATTTTTGCAAGCGAAAAAAATATGTAGAGTATGAATATCAAAGCAAATGAACTATTTCACTAGTTTTGTAGATGCATATACAAAAAAAAAAGTTATTAGGTTATGAATCATGTTGGTGGTATGGTTACTCTACTGCGTGGTGTGGTGCAATGCAGCGTGGTGACTCTTACAAATGACTGCGTTATGAAAAATTAGATGCTTTCGATAGAACTTTGAAGACATCTGAAATTAAAACTGAATACTTTATCTAAAAACGCTCATAACTCACAAAAATAACAGCGATAAGAACAATAAATTGGCGTTCCAAAATACAACACATCCATGAAGCAAGACATTTTTAGCTTCAACAATTGATATTTCAAAAACGGTAAGGAATCGTGGCTGGATATTATCATATCCAGGGGCGGATACAAGGGGGGGGGGGGGGGGCGATGGGGAATATAACTGTTATCTCAGCCCCCTGTATTTGCATGCAACTGAGTAGGTAACCGCCTGTTAGTGTCCGCTGGCTATATCCGCCGTTTGGAGGTGCAGCGTCAGCAAAACATATGCACGCATCTGAGTAACCGTATATCTGTTAGTGGCCGGTGCGGAGACGCTGCAGTCCGTCCAGCCGAGCCGTTGGGTCAGGTAATAGACGATGAAGGACTCGGACAGTAGCATATTGAAGAAAACACATGATGGGGAACATAAAATAACTGACACGGAATGCGGGTAGAATACGTGCAATGTGATAGCGAGCAGATATGGAGCAGCTCTGGTCCTGGGCTCTGGCTTTTGCGTTGCTTATCACTTTAGCGTAGCTGAGCATCTCACCAGTCCTCGGGACTAAGTCGCGATTTTGAGTCCATCCCTAAAAAACGTCCATTTGACTGCCTTTGTCAGTGTAGACTGTATTGCTGTACTAAATAAACGCGCTCTGTTGCCTGTGTGTGGTTGTATATTCATTCGCATTTACTGCGGATACAGGGGGCCCCCAGATGAGGTCAATATCAGGAATAAAAACATAAAAAAGTTAACAATGGGGGCCCCCTCGAAATAAAGTGGCCCAAATCCGGGAAGTTTTAAAATTTTGGGGTAGATAGGGGCCTCCGATTTGTAATAGCCCCTCCCTTGGAGATTTTCTGGATCCGCCCCTGATCATATCTGATGTAAAATTTAATTTTCAATGAAGCATAGAACGTTCGGCAAATTTGGAAATATCTTAGTGTTTTTGGCATTAAAACAAAGTGATGTCATGTGAAACTTTGGGTAGTGTAGCCAGTTTGGGAAACCCATAAAGTGTCGTGACTATAAAACAAAAATAGAGCAAGAAGACAATTATAAGAACTTTGATATAACATAAAGAAGTTTCACTAAAATTTGAAATAAAGGTGTTAAAATTCACTTCAAAGTTAGACGATTACTTATTTTACTGTACTGACACTCATAACGGTGTTTTGAGAGCAAGATGCATAGTTTGATCTGGAGCATAGATCTTGATCTGGAGCATATACTCAAGTTGCCTTATGGCCATGGTGACGTCACGTCTGGAAGGAGTAATCTGGTATTAGGTAGGAACCAGATTACAGTAGAACTTAGAGATTCTGGTATGATTGTTTTTGATAAATTAAACCATATCTAGTATAAACTACATATGGTGCAAATCCGAGAAACAGCTTAACCGTACAGCTGATTGGAATTTGGGCGTGACGTCAGAAGTTGGCGCCCCCGTGCGAGCCCCACGCCCGGCACCAACTGACTGCCCCGATCCGGCACTGCGCTCGGCCGCCGGCCGGTCCAGCGCCGCGGGCGCTGACCCGGTGACCTCGCCCGGTTACAGCCAGTCGCCGCCATACTATCGGCCATGAAGCGCCGGACCACGGCATGAGCACAACACCCAGTATGGCAAATTAACTAAGTGAATGTAGGTACGCATGCTAATGCTTACAATATTTGATTTGCTCGGACATATTCAAATGAGAAAAAAACACTGATTCTTCATACTCCAGCCGTTTTGTGACGGGAACTATGTATGCGTCAGGTATCTTACGCCGTTGTATTTCTGCTGATTCAGTGATAAGATCCAACAGTAAGTATCAACTTTGAATACTACTGCAAAGTAAATTATTGGGTCTTCTTCAATTCGGCTTTAAAGGCAACGCTGGAGGACTCGGGGACTGGAGAGCTCGCATTCGGTTATTTAACTTCATCTACAACACTGCTATCCCATGCGAAAGTGTGTGCGTGTCCACTTACTCCTTTGTCTTTGTCTTTAATAATTCAGTTGTCATTGACCATCAGACTCTTACGTATGCTTACGTATGCTTACGTATGCTTACGTATATCACATCATGTTTTACTAGCTGACACATGCAAATTTGATCGCACTCCTGCGATACGTTCTAAAAGGAGAAAGCAAGATCGATTAGGGGATTGTCTTTATCGATGCTATTGGCAGTTGGCACTACTGTTACTTGGCCGATTAGTAACAGCTCTGCTGCTCATAGTATTTATTCACATTGATTTTGTTCTTCGGACACTGGGCAGGTGCACGTGTACGTCATTACTTTACAATATCGTCATTAGCGAGCGAGCAGGCTGTGTTGGAATAAGGTCCATATCGGAGCAGCCCACACAGCGGTCACTGACCGAACAAAGCCAACAAAACGTCCACCTGAAGCATTTAGGTGCTTAGTCATGAACAACTTCGACCGGCAATAATGTGGAATGCAGTGCATCACGTCACCTAACATGCATAGCATAATACACATCATAGTCATACAAACACCTGGGAAGTTAATGCAAAATATAACTATGCTGTTGCTTATCCGACTGCCTATAGGGAAATCGATGCATCCTAACACGCGCCCTGGAGGGGGGGGGGGGGGCGAAATCCGCCCAACCCTAAGGTTTGTCGAGGATAGCGCAAAAACGGCAGCGCTGCGCGCCGCCGTTTTTTGCCTACCTGTTCGGAAATGAACTACCCACATTATGTAATTTGTTTGACCTCGGGTCATTTCAGGTCAGGTCACCAGGCCAGATCACGTGATGACCCCACCTCCAAAACATTTGCAGTAGTATCGCAACCACAGTTTTAGGCTGATCGGTTTCAGACTGGCAGGATGTCATAAGGTCATAGATACCTACAATTTGTTTATCTCGGATTTCTGATATCGCACGGTTCGTTAGAATGGTTCGGAAGGCTCAAACTACGGCAGATGCACCATTATAAAGCTGAGCTCACGCGGAATTCAGCGATGTAATTTTTTCCCCTCAAAAATCTGTCGAGGGCCTTTTTTTAAATCGATATTTTGTCCGAATTCGCGCCCCTTTCGTTTGGCCAGGGCTATCGCGTATGGTATGGCGAAAATGCATACCAATGGCATGTCTACCGATTCGTCATGCTCTGCACAACAAGGTCTCATAGAATGCAACACCATCAGATGGTTTGGTTGGTTGCACGGCTGCATCAAAACCAAGCGCTCCCGGTGTCGGCACTAAGGCGCACTCCCGCTCGCGCATCACAAGCAGAATCGCCCCTCGCGACACGCAAGCTGAGCACTGCGCGCCGCCGGCCCGGCTTACAGAGTGGGCCATCGGCCATTCACGGAGAAACGGTGCATCGCATGTTGAAAACTCTAGCTCTGTCCACTAGCTCAGCTATTCAAGGAGATCGTGGCAAATTTCCAGCCACCTCCGATCGCTACAAATGGTACTTTTAGACAATTGTATGCACCATATTTGCCAAACGTAGCCTCTGACCGGGACTGGGCGCCGGCCCGGCTCGACCAACTTCGAGGCTGTACACGATGGGCCGTCAGAGGCCACAGCGCGGCCATCGCCGGCCGGCTTGCCCCGGTCAGGGTCAGGTCAAGACCGGCGGCGGCCGCGCTGTGGTCTCTGACGTCACATCGTGTACAGCCTCGATGTTGGCCGTGCCGAGCCGGCGGCCAGTCCCGGTCAGAGGCAACGTTTGGCAAATATGGTGCATACAATTGTCTAAAAGTACCATTTGTGTCTAAAAGTACCATCGGAGGTGGCTGGAAATTGGTCACGATCTCGTTGAACAGCTGAGCTAGTGGACAGAGCTAGGTTTTCAACATGCGATGCACCGTTTGTCCGTGACTGGCTGAAAGCCCGCTCCGTAAGCCGGGTCGGCGGAGCGCAGTGCTCAGCTCGCGTGTCGCGAGGGGCGATTCTGCGTATGAGGCGCGGGCGGGAGTGCGCCTTAGTGCCGACACCGGGAGTGCTTGGCTTGGATGCAGCCGTGCAACCAACCAAACCATCCAATGGCTTTGCATTCTATGAGACCATGTCGTGCAGAGCATGACGAATCGGTAGACATGCCATTGGTCTGCATTTTCGCCATACCATACGCGATAGCCCTGGCCAAACTAAAGGGGCCTCGACATATAAAAAGGCCCTCGACATATTTTTGAAAAATTTACATCGCTGAACTCTGCGTTAGCTGAGCTTTCTAATGGTGCATCTCCCGTAGTTTGATCCCTCCGAACTATTCTAACGAACCGTGATCGGTGACCTAAGGTCAGGTCAATTTCGTGACCGCCAACACTGTTTTATCAATAACTTTAAATATAATAAAAATAGAGAAGTGAAAAAGGTACCAATGTGTTTGTCTCGTCGAGACACGTCTCCCAATATGCAACATGATCTACTTGGGTTGCCACTTGACCTTCACCGGAGGTCAAATTTCTCAGTTGACCTAACCTGGTCAACATGAATATGATTCGAAGTGCCTTGACGAGACCAACACGATGGCGTCAAACGTATTTCTTTATCTTTATTCGGTAAAAAGTTATTTGCAAAAAAAAACAGTTTTGTCAAAAAATAACTTTTTTGACATTTGATGACATCTGGAGCCTAAACTATTGACCTGGGCCCAAATCTGAGGACACCAACTGGGATTGCATTTTTCAAGAACTTTCGATTGCTTTTTTCTCGTTTGTTCTTAGCTATCATAGTTCCCGAGATATTTGGGGGTGTTCGAAGCAAAGTCCTAGAACTGGAAAATCTGACCTTTGATGACCTCTGGTGACCTCAATATGGACCTGACCTAAAAAAAACGATTTACTTTCGATAGAGCTTGTCTCTAGCTATATAACGCCGTTTTCCGCTTGTCGCTACGTTGCGTGGTTTTCGAGGTCATAGGGTGTGGGGGTGGGGGCGAAATCCGCTCCCTCCAGGGCCTGTAATTATCAGATATCCAGGGCGATATCCAGATATCCAGGGCGCGTGTTAAAGGGAAATATTCACCTTTTTCCGATAAAATTGAGTTACTACTTGAAATCAACAGACGTGACCAAACTATATTATAAATTGATCACATTTTGCATATAAACATTCCTACCGAAAGATATTTCAAGTTAAAGTTGATCAGCGATCCACGCTTATAACGGTCGGTACTCACAAGTACAAGTACTTGTACTTGTAACGAATTCACTGTCCGGGCTAAAATTAGCCTGCTTACGCATTATTATGTATCATGAATGCATATAATATGTTTCATGCACTCTATATTTCGGGAATATGTACCAAAACTTCTATGAACAATCAACACAAATTTGAAAAAAGTGTATTGAAATCGGTAGTTTAGCTTGGCCCCGGACGGCGACCTATTTAGTGTTCTCGACTTATTTATTTTTATAAATAAATTGGATGTTTTTCCCAGGAATTTTGAACAAACAGGTATTTAGTAATGCACACATGAAACATTTTTCTGAACCTTTTCCCCATAATCAATCAATAAACGTTTACAAAACCGTGAAGCATTCGGCGGATTAACTTGGCCCCGGACGGCGACCATGCAAATGCCGATAAATAAATCAAAAGGTGAATATTCCCCTTTAACTATGCAAACATATAACGACTGGCGTCAGTGTCACACCACATGGAAAAACAGTTTGCTAATTAATGACATGATTCCAAGATGTCATCGAACTTTCAGTTGGGCATTCTCGTCACTTAGGTGAAAGGGCAACTTTGTTCGATGATAAGCTGTAAGTTTAAACAGCGAGTTTTTAACATCGGGTACGCCTAATGATATGTATAACTAGTGGCCGGCAATGCGATCGTGGCATTGCCTTGGGGTCAAAATAGTTATTTGGTTTTACCCCCCTGGTGGGTTTATTTTGCCCCCCTCGGGGTCGGCGACCCCAATGGATTTACGTCCGCTGAGTCGCGTACGTGACCTGCGAGTATCAAGTCTGTCTCACCAACCGTGTGACCTGAGGAGGCGAAACAAAAAGGCAGGCGCTCATTTTTTTGGCACTTGGCACGTGCCACGTGCCATCGATTGACCCGAAAATGGTGCAATCATCTGTCCCCCGTTTTGCCGCATCGAACGGTGCCACCCGTGTCGAAATCGGCCCGGCCGTTTGGGCTCCACGTGCCAATATGCTCCGTCGGACAGACAAACAAGCTCCTCCCACTTTCCGAGCGACGGCCCAGTGCAAATCTTCAAACTCTGAAAAAACATGTAAACATGTTTCTCATCTTTCTGCGATTTTGAACAAGAGAACAGGTTGTTATATTTGTTCTTGATAAGTGTAAACAAAGACCTAGACAAATGCTGCATAAAAAGGCAAATTTCTTTGTACCTACTATTCAGTGAGGTATATTTGTGAAAATAGGGACAATTTCTCATTACTATGTATAATACATACTAATGGGTATGCATACTATACATATAATCCTTCGCAAAATAAAACTCTGCATCTGTCATGAATGACTCACATACATACACATACATGGGATACATGTACATGGGATAAAGAGATGTACACACATACACACACATGTACATACATGTACATGGGATAAAGAGATTCAGATTCGCAGAATAGATATTATGCGGAGGATGATTTAAGAATGAGTTCACACCATTTGTCATCGGCTATGCTAGAATGTTTCCGCGGGAAGGGTCACTTCCCCGTCATGGGTGGTTATGACTTATCATACCAAGTCTAAATTGGCATCATCTAAACAAAGCAAGTATCGTGAACGTAATCACCTGCCTGTGTGGTACGAACAACCGCCCCGGTAATATATTCTGTGAGAACATTTGGCAATAACACGTGTGAGCGAAGTTTTTCCTGGTGTTTTAGTATCCATAAACAAACTTAAACAAACAGTGCATCTCTTTGTGAGATAGCATTAGTTGAAATTTCGACACAGCAGACTTCGACTTACTCCATTACAACGTCAATGACGGGGGGTCAAAGATTGCCTTGCTCCCTCCCCCTGACGAGCATTTGCAACAACGAATACTAACGTTCTCATCGTGAAACTTTGGTGTACCTTCTCCAACATCATTGTCAGGTCCTCTGTGCAAACATGAAGCAAGTTCGTGGATATTTGTAGATATAGTCTATTTTGTGACGTCACTTCACACAAGTTTGGTGGGAAATTAGCTTAACCGGCCAGCGACGCTCCGGGTGGGGGGGGGGGGGGGGGGGGTGGACGCCCCTCCTAAGGTTTTTCGAGGATAGCTGAAAAACGGCGGCATGCAGCGCCGCTGTTTTTGGCACAGGTGTTCGTGCATCAATTACCCACATTGTGTGAAATCCTTGACCTCGGGTCAACTCAGGTCAGGTCATCAGGTTAGCTCATGTGACCCCAACTCCAAACAAATTTTTGGTCGTAACACAGGCCCAGTTTTTTGCCGATCGGTTTCAAACTTACAGGATTTAATTAGACCATGACTACCTACAATTCGTATATCTCGTTTTTTTATATCGGTGACCTAAGGTCAGGTCGATCACGTGACCTACCCATTGTAAGTCAATGGGGGAAATTTGTAAATGCTTCCTAATCAGAGAATACGCATCAGATCAGGCTAATTCTTTCAGGATCATGTCATTATAGGCCATTCTTGATGACTCATGTATACCTTTTTGCTCAGTGACCCTTACAAGGTCATCTGAGGTCATCTTAGGTCACCAGAACGTTGTTGTCTGCCTATATTGGACTCTCATATGACCTTGGATGACCTTGACCTGAGGTCAAATTTTACATTTTACTTAACCATTTGCAATGGATATGATTCGAAGCGCCTGGACGAGACGAACCCGATGACGTTAAAGGCATTGCCCTATCTTGATTACATTAAACAAAAAAATTATTAACGAAAAACTTGTATTTGCTAAAAAATAGTTTTTTTGGCCTTTGATGACCTCTGGAGAAGGGGCTCCGCCACGGGGAGACGGGGGACGTGTCCCCCATTATGTATCCAGGGGAGGATTATCCATCCAATTTTCCCTGACAAACAACTACAAATCAGTGTTCAGTTGTAATTTATATGTATTACCTCTCCCCTGTTCAACAAGCTTTCGCTGACGCTCCACCCCCCCCCGCTCTTTTTTCTGACGGCTCCACCCCCATCCCCCCGGTCAACATTTTTCGCTAACGCTCCACCCCCCCCCCCCCCCCGCCGGTCAACAACCTTTCGCTGACGGCGACCACTCGGTTCCCTTCGACCTGATGATGATGACCCCCCCCCCCAATTTCAAAGGCGTGGTCAGAGCCCCTGCTCTGGAGCCTAAACTATTTACCTGAACTAAAATGTGACGGCACCTTGGTGATTGCATTTTTCAAGAACTTTCGATTGCTTGTTTTCGTTTCTTCCTGGCTATCATAATTATTAGAGATATTTGGGGGGGGGGGGTTTCTGCGTCCTAAAATGGAAAAATCTGACTTTTGATGACCTCTGGTGACCTCAATATGGACCTGAGCCAAAAAATTACTGAAGAAGTTTCGACATGATGTTGTTGTTGTGTTGTTGACATATCGAACGGTGTTTTTGTTTAATTCCGTCTAATCCCCATAGGAGCCGAGTTATAAGGGGCGTTCAGATGCCGCAGCACGGCGAAGGTGGCGCCGCGCCCCCGGCACGGCGCGGGTTAACTTTAACCACAGATAACAGGAGACCTGGATTTAACGCGAAGTATTCGGCCTATTATTTTAAGCACAGCAGTAAACGACGGTGCTGGACTAACATTGTCACGAGCCGAGACATAACAGTGTACCAGCTTAACAGCTCCGTTTCAAATTTTAGCCCCTTACTGCAGTGGCCTGAATTTCGTGTCAAATCCAGGTCTCCTGTTATCTGTGCTTTAACAAATCGTGCAAAATACAAATGTTGTCAAATTACAATGAAAATGTCTAAAGATAACAAATCGCATGGGTTTCCTATATATTGGTAGTTTTATTTTATGTAACCTGCAGCAGTTTGACGGCCTAACCTGACACGTCCGGTGGCCTAACCTGACATGTCCGGTGGCCATGATGCCCATGATACACACCTACCAAGCGAAACACTTACGCACAAACCCCAGGGCGGCCAGACTCCACTCTTACTGCTGCCAGCCACCGGCGCGCGGACCGACTCGGCTGAGGTGGCTCCGATGAGGTGGCGCGGACCGACTCGGCTGAGGTGGCGCGGATGAGGTGGCGTGGACCGACTGGGCTGAGGTGGCGCGGATGAGGTGGCGTGGACCGACTGGGCTGAGGTGGCTCCGATGAGGTGGCGCGGACCGACTCGGCTGAGGTGGCGCGGATGAGGTGGCGTGGACCGACTGGGCTGAGGTGGCTCCGATGAGGTGGCGCGGACCGACTCGGCTGAGGTGGCGCGGATGAGGTGGCGTGGACCGACTCGGCTGAGGTGGCTGATGGATAGCATGTATCCCTTACGACGCAACAGGCGGGCTGGAGAGACGTCGTCACGACCCCTCTCCTGAGCTCTTTCCCCTTATCCCCCTCAGCCCCCCCCCCCTCCCGTCCCCACATCCCCCTCAGCCCCCCCTCCCGTCCCCACATCCCCCTCAGCCCCCCCTCCCGTCCCCACATCCCCCTCAGCCCCCCCTCCCGTCCCCCCATCCCCCTAATCCGCGGTGAGCGTCCGTGTGCCGTGTCGGACCGGCTGAGTCGTGACTCACCTCACACCTAACCGACTGAGTCGTGACTCACCTCACACCTGACCGACTGAGTCGTGACTCACCTCACATCTAACCGGCTGAGTCGTGACTCACCTCACACCTGACCGGCTGAGTCGTGACTCACCTCACACCTGACCGGCTGAGTCGGGTCGACGCCCGCCGCCCCCCGCCACCGACCGCTCCACTGTCGTCACTAGGTACAGGTACCGCCAGCGCCAGCGGCAGCGGGCCGCCATCGGCACCCATCGATTGCCGACCAGGGGCACAGGTGAGGGCGCACTGCTGGCTACTGACCCTGGCCCAAATCATGCCCCGCACCGCCGGTCAGTGGGGCCGGGGTAGTGGGGGCGGTCCAGTATGGGCCGGGGTAGTGGGGGCGGTCCAGTATGGGGCGGGGTAGTGGGGGCGGTCCAGTATGGGCCGGGGTAGTGGGACGGTCCAGTATGGGGCCGGGACAGTGGGACGGTCCAGTATGGGCCGGGGTAGTGGGGGCGGTCCAGTATGGGCCGGGGTAGTGGGGGCGGTCCAGTATGGGCCGGGGTAGTGGGGGCGGTCCAGTATGGGCCGGGGTAGTGGGGGCGGTCTAGAATGGGGCGGGGCAGTGGGGGTGGTTCGGTAGGGCGGTGCAGTGGGGGCAGTTCGGTAGGGCGGTGCAGTGGGGGCAGTTCGGTAGGGCGGTACAGTGGGGGGGGGGGGCGGTGCAGGGGGGGCAGTTCGGTAGGGCGGTGCAGTGGGGGGGGGGGGGGGGGGGGGGGAGGGCGGTGCAGGGGGGGGGGGGGGCGGTTCGGTAGGGCGGTGCAGTGGGGGCAGTTCGGTAGGGCGGTGCAGTGGGGGGGGGGGGGGGGAGGGCGGTGCAGGGGAGGGGGCGGTTCGGTAGGGCGGTGCAGGGGGGCGGTTCGGTAGGGCGGTGCAGGGGGGGGGGGGGGCGGTTAGGTAGGGCGGTGCAGTGGGGGCGGTTCGGTAGGGCGGTGCAGTGGGGGCGGTTCGGTAGGGCGGTGCAGTGGGGGCGGTTCGGTAGGGCGGTGGGTGCAGTAAGGCCGAAACTGTGAATCGGTTTCTGCAGAGCCAACGACATGTGATGATTTTGTATGCACTTTAAAATAATTTTTGGCTTTGGCCGACCAAAAAATGGGCCTATAAAATGGGCCCATAAGATTTCGGTTTGCGGGGCAGCGTATTTAGCTGCCCTGAGCTGTGGAGGTCAGCCGGCAGCGATACAGAGTATTTAGCTGTCCCTGAGCTGTGGAGGTCTGCCGGCAGCGATACAGAGTATGTAGCTGTCCCTGAGCTGTGGAGGTCAGCCGGCAGCGATACAGAGTATTTAGCTGTCCCTGAGCTGAAGTGGTCAGCCGGCAGCGATACAGAGTATTTAGCTGTCCCTGAGCTGTGGAGGTCAGCCGGCAGCGATACAGAGTATTTAGCTGTCCCTGAGCTGTGGAGGTCAGCCGGCAGCGATACAGAGTATTTAGCTGTCCCTGAGCTGTGGAGGTCTGCCGGCAGCGATACAGAGTATTTAGCTGTCCCTGAGCTGTGGAGGTCTGCCGGCAGCGATACAGAGTATGTAGCTGTCCCTGAGCTGTGGAGGTCAGCCGGCAGCGATACAGAGTATTTAGCTGTCCCTGAGCTGTGGAGGTCAGCCGGCAGCGATACAGAGTATTTAGCTGTCCCTGAGCTGTGGAGGTCAGCCGGCAGCGATACAGAGTATTTAGCTGTCCCTGAGCTGTGGAGGTCAGCCGGCAGCGATACAGAGTATTTAGCTGTCCCTGAGCTGTGGAGGTCTGCCGGCAGCGATACAGAGTATGTAGCTGTCCCTGAGCTGTGGAGGTCAGCCGGCAGCGATACAGAGTATTTAGCTGTCCCTGAGCTGTGGAGGTCAGCCGGCAGCGATACAGAGTATTTAGCTGTCCCTGAGCTGTGGAGGTCAGCCGGCAGCGATACAGAGCATTTAGCTGTCCCTGAGCTGTGGAGGTCTGCCGGCAGCGATACAGAGTATTTAGCTGTCCCTGAGCTGTGGAGGTCAGCCGGCAGCGATACAGAGTATTTAGCTGTCCCTGAGCTGTGGAGGTCAGCCGGCAGCGATACAGAGTATTTAGCTGTCCCTGAGCTGAAGTGGTCAGCCGGCAGCGATACAGAGTATTTAGCTGTCCCTGAGCTGTGGAGGTCAGCCGGCAGCGATACAGAGTATTTAGCTGTCCCTGAGCTGTGGAGGTCAGCCGGCAGCGATACAGAGTATTTAGCTGTCCCTGAGCTGTGGAGGTCAGCCGGCAGCGGTACACAGTCCCGAATATCCGTTGTCCGTTGTCCGTTGTCCCGGATATCCGTTGTCCGCGGACTGCAGGTCAAGGCCGACTGTTAATGGAAGGCGGATGTGATGACCGGTAATTACCTGCTTCTATCGCCCAGATAGAAAGACGCTTTTAACCGTTATGCTACTCACGCACAAATAGAGCGCTAATGACGGTATGAAGCATTCTGGAAACAGATGCTCCACTGATGATGCTCCACTGGAAACAGATGGTAACCTAGTTACAGGTAAGGAAGTCGGTCAAACAAGGTGTATTTAGGTTTTGTATGCCCAACAGGGATATGCATTTAATTTTCTCTCGATTTCATAAAAAAAGTGCTGTGAAAGGAAAGCCCTACCGGTTTTAAGTATCTCGAAACTATAACAATCGTTGTCAGTTAGCAATACGTCTTAGAAGAGTGGGTAAGAACTGATCAAAAACGTACATGCCAGTGGTGGAACTTTATGAAATCGGTGGGGGGGGGGGGGGGGGGGGCAGCGGCCGAATGCTCAAGTTGAAACTAAACGTCCAATACTATATATATGCGTATGTAGTGTATAATTATTATATAATATACGTATTATAAAACTAATACAATTATTACAATTGTGGAACTATTTTGTCCGCTTCATACAGGGAAAAATATTTTAAGGAAAAATATCAAATTTCCTTGTTTCAGACCATAAAATTGACAAATTACTTAACTGAAGTTGATAGGTAAACACTGACTGGTCATAGCATGTTTGTAAGGACAGCAACACAATTTTGAAGCTGTTAAATGTTAAATTATCGCCATCGGTGGCTAATTAAAGGGACATTGCCACCTCGCAGGCCAATGTGGAGTATTTGGTTTGTATCGACCGATTAAGCGTGTCCGATTTCACCTGCAAAATTTGGTTCCCGAAACTCCCCCCATTAGATCAAAAAATACATTTGCACCAGTCATGCTTGCCAAGCATTCGTAAAGTTGGAGTCGCCACATCTCTATTTAGAATCACTTCTTTGCAGACTGTTATTTTCTTTTGAATGTTTCAAACACAACATCACCATTCCGTCAATGCACTTTAAAATTAAAAAGTGTATGCGGTTAATTATATTTTCAACAACCTTAGCCACTTTCATAATAAAACAGCAAGAATTGCTATGGCTCAACTTTGGGACCGTAGGAGTTATGTGACCTATACCTTATAACACAGATATACTTTGAATGTCAAGTCTCGGCGAATTCGTACGGGCTTGGGGGGAGAGGGCGCCAATACACAGCCAAACTGGATGAGAGCGGCCATCATGAATCTAGTACTGAGCACAGCTGGGACAACGTTTTGGAGTCAGAAATAAATACAAAATGCTTTGCCGATACACTGCTTTAGGGTGCTGTAGGAGCAAGTTTGAGCTTGAGTATACATGATTGTTGATCCCCACCATTCATTTAAGTTGCTTGTTAGAAATCCTCCGGAGGTGGCAATATCCCTTTAAGAATGCATCTGAAAAACACGTTCCTCATACATAATTGTCACATGCCAGACGGAGTCGGCAAAATTTAACTTACTCCGACTCCGGCAAAAAATATCGACTTCAATAGACTCAGATTACGACTCCGAGTCTGCAAGACTGCTTCCGACCGACCAATGGCTCTCTCAGCCCGTTTAAGAGCTCTCCAGAATGGCCGAGCGCTTTCTCAGACTTGCACAGGGCCCTCTTAGGTCTGACAATGGCCCTCTTAGACACGCGTAAGGCCCTCTCAGAACAGACGGTGGTCATCTCTGGTCGACCGATGATCCTATCAAAGAAGCGGAGGGTCCTCTCTTAGGGACTTAGGGCTCTCTTAGACCGGAAAATCGCCTGCCCCTTGGACGATTAAGGGTCCTTTCAAACTGGTAAACATACCTTTCAGACAGGCATAGGGCCCTCTCAGGCATGACAAAGGTCATTTCAGAACGACAAGGAGCCTAAGGCTCTAAGGCCTGGAAAATACTGTATCAAACCAACTGAGGCCCCTCTCAGACCGCCGGGTTCTTTCTGGCCTAGACAATGGCCCTCTAAGACCAGTCTGGGGCCCGCTCAGGCCTGGCAAGAGCCACTCGAGCCGACCGATGGCCCCCTCAGGCCGACTGAGTTCTCATTCAGGCCGACCAAGGGACCCTCAAGTCGACCGAGAGTCCCCTAAGGCTGACAGAAGAGTCCTACAGACACACTGGGGACCCCTTTAGGCCGACAGAGGGTCAATCAGGCCGACTAAGGGCCCCTCAGGCCAACCGAAGGCCTCCTCAAGCTGACCGAAGGCCCCTCAGGCCGTAAAAGCACCTCCTGAAACTGACCGAAGGCACCTCAGGCCGAAAACGTTTTTTTTCTTCAAGTCGACTAAGACGACCGAGGGCCCTTCAAGCCGACCGAGAGCCGCCTGAGGCCGCCAGAGGACCCCCTCAGGCAAACCAATGGCCCATTCAGGCCGCCTGAGAGCCCCTCAGGCCGACCAAGGAATCCTCATACCGAAAACAAACTTCAAGCTGGCTGAGGTCCCTTCAGACCGAACGAGAGCCACTCAGGCCGACCGAGGATTCCTCAGACCAACTGAAGGCCCCTCAAGCTGACCGAGGGTCCCTCACGCCGACCGAGGTCCCCTCAGGCATGCCGAGGGCCCACTCAGGCATTACCGAGGGCCACTTAGGCTAAGCGAGAGCCACTCAGGCCAACCGAGGCCCCTTAAGCCCACTCAGGGCCCCTCACGCCAACCGAGGTCCCTTCAGGTATACCGAGGGCCACTCAGGCCGCCTGAGGTACCCTCAAGCCGACAATGGGTCCTTCAGGCCGACAAAGAGCCCCTTAGACCGAACAAAAGCTCCTCAGACCGACCAAGGGCCCCCTCAAGCCGGCCGAGATTCCCTCAAGCCGATCGAGGGCCCCTCAGGCCAACCGAGCTCCCACCCAGGCCGACCGAGGACCATTCCAGGCCGACAGAGCCCGCCCCCCCCCCCTCCGCAGGCCGAAGCAGAGCTCGTCAGTCCGACTGGACACCCCTCAGGCCAACCAAGGGCCCCTCAAGCCGGCCGAGGTTCCCTCAAGCCGGCCGAGGTTCCCTCAAGCCGGCCGAGGTTCCCTCCAGCCGACCGAGGGCCATCAGGCCGATCAGGCCGGCAGGGGAACCCTCAGGCCAAACAATGGCTCCTTAGGCCGACTGGAACCCCCTCGGGTGGGCGAAGGACTCCTTCAAGTCGACGGAGTGCCCCCTCAGATCGACCGAGCTTCCCTCCAGGCCCAACGAGGCTCGCTCATGCTGACCGAGGGTTCGTTTGGTAAACCAAGGACCCACTCAGGCCGACCTCGGTTAACCTCCTGGAAGAGCCATGGACCCCTAGCCCCCCTGGCCACGATGACCCCATACCCGATGTCCTTGCCCCTTTGATGGTACGATCCCCTCGATGTTCCTCCGGATCAAACTATTATTTTAGCATGGATGTTGGATATTTAGGATATTGCAATACCAGAGAGCCAAAAAGGCTGCATAAAATATCAGCCTTATTTCAGGTAAACAATAAATTTATAACAAATTCCATTGAACACCATTTAAATAGAGCACTCCGATCGCTAATTCGTCATGCTCCACCTCCGCTATTCGCTAATCTGAACGCTTGGACCTTGTATCTACGGACTTGTTAGCAGAAGAGAATCCATGCTACCAACTTACCCATTATATCATAATCGAAAAGCAGTCGCAGATGGAATCGCAATGCTCGTATACTTCAAGATGGAATACTCCTCAGATGGAATTACATCTTGATATGATGAAATACGCAAAATTAAAAACAGAACAATCTATACGGGTAGTCCTTTAAAATTTTAGAGGGGCACAAATTTTGGAAAACTTTGGGGGGGCCCGGAGCACCATTGGGGGGCTCAGCTCAGCATTGGGGGGGGGGGGGGGGGGCTCGGCCCTCCCAAAGAGATATAAAGTTCCGCCCCTGGTACATGCCTTTGTAAATGTGTCTGAATTTATCATAAAAGTCAAGATAAGTCAGTAATGTATGACTAAGTAGATTTCTTGGAATGGGTGGATTGGCCTTCTCCGGATCAACTAGTGTTGCTGTAGCTTTTCAATCATTTTATATTTGAAGAAGACCAATTTGTTTTGTATAATAAACACACTCGCTGTATACGACAAATCAACGACAAGTGTTCCCAGTCGCTCGTAACTCCCGACGTGTTCGTAAGACGTTTCCAACTCCCATCCCGCTGGACCGTGGATATGTGGCCACTGGTCATCCGCACTGTGCTGGGGGAGGGGGGGGGGGGGGGGTTCTCAGTACCTAACCTGTATTCAAAACCGAAACGATGATAAGTTAGGTACGTGACGAACATAGTTAAGGCAGCGATGGAAAGATCTCAACCTGACGCTCTAAAGCTTACCTAGCTTTTGATATCGAGGTCAATTGTCAGGTCGCATTAGATAAACAAATGAAAACCAATGCACTTATCTGCGTTGACTTAAAGAGCAATTGAGCGAAATTATCGAGTTACCATGATAACAAATACACTTTTCAAAACCGTTCCAAAGCGTCTTCTGAATTTGTTCACAAACTATATAGGTCACCCCATG
>JAXIVJ010006521.1:27500-30000 GCA_036785665.1 Chirona hameri
ACAACACCGCCTCCGGGCTTACCACACCGCCTCCGGGCATACAACACCGCCTCCGGGCATACAACACCGCCTCCGGGCATACCACACCGCCTCCGGGCATACAACACCGCCTCCGGGCATACAACACCGCCTCCAGGCATACCACACCGTCTCACGTCATCATCAGCAACATCATCAGCAACATCATCAGCAACATCACCAGCAACATCATCAGCAATCATCAGCAACATCATCAGCAACATCATCAGCAACATCATCAGCAACATCATCATCAACATCATCATCAACATCATCATCAACATCATCATCAACATCATCATAAACATCATCAGCAACATCATCAGCAACATCATCAGCAACATCATCAGCAACATCATCAAGAACATCATCATCAGCAACATCATCATCAGCAACATCATCATCAGCAACATCATCATCATCATCATCATCATCATCATCATCATCATCATCATCATCATCATCATCATCATCATTATCATCATCATCATCATCATCATCATCATCATCATCATCATCATCATCATCATCATCATCATCATCATCATCATCATCATCATCATCATCATCATCATCATCATCATCATCATCATTATCATCATCATGCCTGGAGGCGGTGTTGTACCGCCTCCGGGCATACCACACCGCCTCCGGGCATACAACACCGCCTCCGGGCATACTACACCGCTTCCGGGCATACCACACCGCCTCCGGGCATACAACACCGCCTCCGGGCATACTACACCGCCTCCGGGCATACCACACAACCTCCGGGCATACAACACCGCCTCCGGGCATACTGCACCGCCTCCGGGCATACCACACCGCCTCCGGGCATACAACACCGCCTCCGGGCATACTACACCGCCTCCGGGCATACCAGACCGCCTCAGGGCATACAACACCGCCTCCGGGCATACAACACCGCCTCCGGGCATACCACACCGCCTCCGGGCATACCACACCGTCTCACGTCATCATCAGCAACGTCATCAGCAACATCATCAGCAACATCACCAGGAACATCATCAGCAACATCATCAGCAACATCATCAGCAACATCATCAGCAACATCATCAGCAACATCATCATCAACATCATCATCAACATCATCATCAACATCATCATCAACATCATCAGCAACATCATCAGCAACATCATCAGCAACATCATCAGCAACATCATCAACAACATCATCATCAGCAACATCATCATCAGCAACATCATCATCAGCAACATCATCATCATCATCATCATCATCATCATCATCATCATCATCATCATCATCATCATCATCATCATCATCATCATCATCATCATCATCATCATCATCATCATCATCATCATCATCATCATCATCATCATCATCATCATCATCATCATCATCATCATCATTATCATCATCATGCCCGGAGGCGGTGTTGTACCGCCTCCGGGCATACCACGCCGCCTCCGGGCATACAACACCGCCTCCGGGCATACTACACCGCTTCCGGGCATACCACACCGCCTCCGGGCATACAACACCGCCTCCGGGCATACTACACCGCCTCCGGGCATACAACACCCCCTCCGGGCATACAACACCGCCTCCGGGCATACTGCACCGCCTCCGGGCATACCACACCGCCTCCGGGCATACAACACCGCCTCCGGGCATACTACACCGCCTCCGGGCATACCAGACCGCCTCAGGGCATACAACACCGCCTCCGGGCATACAACACCGCCTCCGGGCATACCACACCGCCTCCGGGCATACAACACCGCCTCCGGGCATACAACACCGCCTCCGGGCATACCACACCGCCTCCGGGCATACAACACCGCCTCCGGGCATACAACACCGCCTCCGGGCATACCACACCGTCTCACGTCATCATCAGCAACATCATCAGCAACATCATCAGCAACATCACCAGCAACATCATCAGCAACATCATCAGCAACATCATCAGTAACATCATCAGCAACATCATCAGCAACATCATCATCAACATCATCATCAACATCATCATCAACATCATCATCAACATCATCATCAACATCATCAGCAACATCATCAGCAACATCATCAGCAACATCATCAGCAACATCATCAACAACATCATCATCAGCAACATCATCATCAGCAACATCAGCATCAGCAACATCATCATCATCATCATCATCATCATCACCATCATCATCATCATCATCATCATCATCATCATCATCATCATCATCATCATCATCATCATCATCATCATCATCATCATCATCATCATCATCATCATCATCATCATCATCATCATCATTATCATCATCATGCCCGGAGGCGGTGTTGTACCGCCTCCGGGCATACCACACCGCCTCCGGGCATACAACACCGCCTCCGGGCATACTACACCGCCTCCGGGCATACCACACCGCCTCCGGGCATACAACACCGCCTCCGGGCATACTACACCGCCTCCTGGCATACCACACCGCCTCCGGGCAT
>JAXIVJ010006521.1:47500-52500 GCA_036785665.1 Chirona hameri
CAGCAACATCATCAACAACATCATCATCAGCAACATCATCATCAGCAACATCATCATCAGCAACATCATCATCATCATCATCATCATCATCATCATCATCATCATCATCATCATCATCATCATCATCATCATCATCATCATCATCATCATCATCATCATCATCATCATCATCATCATCATCATCATCATCATCATCATCATCATCATCATCATCATCATCATCATCATCATCATCATCATCATCATCATCATCATCATCATCATCATCATCATCATCATCATCATCATCATTATCATTATCATGCCCGGAGGCGGTGTTGTACCGCCTCCGGGCATACCACACCGCCTCCGGGCATACAACACCGCCTCCGGGCATACTACACCGCCTCCGGGCATACCACACCGCCTCCGGGCATACAACACCGCCTCCGGGCATACTACACCGCCTCCGGGCATACTACACCGCCTCCGGGCATACAACACCGCCTCCGGGCATACAACACCGCCTCCGGGCATACCACACCGCCTCCGGGCATACAACACCGCCTCCGGGTATACAACACCGCAAACGGGCATACCACACCGTCTCACGTCATCATCAGCAACATCATCAGCAACATCATCAGCAACATCATCAGCAACATCACCAGCAACATCATCAGCAACATCATCAGCAACATCATCAGCAACATCATCATCAACATCATCATCAACATCATCATTAACATCATCATCAACATCAACATCATCATCAACATCATCATCAACATCATCATCAACATCATCATCAACATCATCATCAACATCATCATCAACATCATCATCAACATCATCATCAACATCATCAGCAACATCATCAGCAACATCATCAGCAACATCATCAGCAACATCATCAACAACATCATCATCAGCAACATCATCATCAGCAACATCATCATCAGCAACATCATCATCATCATCATCATCATCATCATCATCATCATCATCATCATCATCATCATCATCATCATCATCATCATCATCATCATCATCATCATCATCATCATCATCATCATCATCATCATCATCATCATCATCATCATCATCATCATCATCATCATCATCATCATCATCATCATCATCATCATCATCATCATCATCATCATCATCATCATCATTATCATCATCATGCCCGGAGGCGGTGTTGTACCGCCTCCGGGCATACCACACCGCCTCCGGGCATACAACACCGCCTCCGGGCATACTACACCGCCTCCGGGCATACCACACCGCCTCCAGACATACAACACCGCCTCCGGGCATACTACACCGCCTCCGGGCATACCACACCGCCTCCGGGCATACAACACCGCCTCCGGGCATACTGCACCGCCTCCGGGCATACCACACCGCCTCCGGGCATACAACACCGCCTCCGGGCATACTACACCGCCTCCGGGCATACCAGACCGCCTCAGGGCATACAACATCGCCTCCGGGCATACAACACCGCCTCCGGGCATACCACACCGCCTCCGGGCATACCACACCGTCTCACGTCATCATCAGCAACATCATCAGCAACATCATCAGCAACATCGCCAGCAACATCATCAGCAACATCATCAGCAACATCATCAGCAACATCATCAGCAACATCATCAGCAACATCATCATCAACATCATCAACAACATCATCATCAACATCATCAGCATTCGCTCCGTAAGAAGTTTAGGAGAAACTTGGCTAAAGCACGGACTGAGTTCTTCGGGTCCCGGAGATCAGCGAAGAACATGTGGAAGGATCTCAGATCGTACGCCATCAGCAGTACCAAAACAAGTAAAACAGACACCAGCCTGGACGCAGCGTCGGCCGATCAGTTCAACACCTACTTCGCGGGCGTGGGCCGCCGTATCGCGGAGGGACTCGCTGCGCAGCCGGGCAACCCTGTGCCGCCCCGGCCGCCGACTGTCATCAGCGCCGGGTTCCGTGTGCGGCCGGCTACACTGCCTGAACTCGGCCTCGCTCTGCGCCGGATGTCGGACTCTTCGGCGGTGGGAAGTGATGGTGTCTCGCTCGTGATCGTTCGGCGATGCTTTGCGGTGCTGGCGCCTCACATTCTCCATGTGGTGAATATGTCAATTGTGAAGGGGGTAGTGCCCGCACACTGGAAACGTGCGATTGTTGTGCCGATCCACAAAACTGGGAGTAGGACGCAACCAAGCAATTTTAGGCCTGTCAGTGTTTTGAGCGTAATAGGGAAACTTGCGGAAAAAGTGGTTAGTTTAGAATTGTTAGAATATTTAACTGAAAATCACGTGATGTCGCCCACCCAGTACGCATATCGACCGGGACACTCCACAGAGGACGCTGTTGTCGACGTGGTCAGCGCCATCTCAGACAACCGAGACAGGGGGCATGTGACATGCATCACGTCATGTGACCTTTCAAAGGCGTTTGACTGCGTCGGCCGCGGTACCCTTCTGGCGAAGCTTGAGTGGTACGGTGTGTCGTCCCATTGGTTTGATGACTATTTTAGGAGTAGAACACAGTCTGTGAAGGGGGGTAGCGCGCTAGAGCCGGTAGATTTCGGAGTCGTTCAGGGCAGCATCCTCGGACCAATCTTATTCAACATGTTCACTAATGATCTCCATTGCCATCTTTCTGACCAATGCAAAATTGTCTCCTACGCAGATGACACCGCCATCATCCACAGCGCTCCTCCTTCTAAGGAAGGATTGACGGTGCTAAAAGACAAGGTGGAGGGCGATTTAGCCCGTCTTTCCAACTGGTTCAAAACGAACGGGCTTAAAGCTAACCCTAGTAAAACTGAGATGTCTCTATTTGGAACACCGTCTGCCATAAAAAAGGCATCGAACTTCAGCGTAAGCTTTGATGACGTCTCATTGATGCCAGCGGACCATATCAAAATTTTAGGAGTCTTGCTCGATCAGCATCTTACCATGGAGAAGCAGACAGCCAGAGTAGTAAAACGTTGCTTCGGAATCCTCATCACACTGAAAAAATTGAGCCTCACTCTTCCAAAGTCAACCCTAATAACATTGGTACAGGCGCTCGCCTTCCCTCATGTGACATACTGTTTGCCGGCCTGGGCTCCACCCACTAGTTCGCTGCGTCAGCGAGTCGAGAAGGTCATTAACTTTGCCGCGCGCGTCGTGATGAAAAAGCGCAAATTTGACCACATTTCTGAATCACGGCGCCAGCTCAGTTGGCTACCATTTGAAAGCATTATTCAGCAGAGAGACTGCCTGCTAATCCACCGACTAGTGAACAGAGAGGATGCACCGGAAAATCTCAGGTCTTTGGTGAGGTACCGAGCAGATGTGACCGAGCGAGCTACCCGTGCGTCCGAGGCTGGTGCCCTTCACACTCAGCGATGCAGGCTAGAAGCAACACGCAAGTCCGCGCCGGTCAGACCGATTCGAGCGTGGAACGGTCTCCCCGCTGATGTGCGGCGAACTGGAGATGTGAGAGAATTTAAAAGACGCGTCAGGGAATTGTTGCTCTCCCCGACATAGGCTGTGGGTGACCAGGTACCGTCTGTATTTTACTGTTTGCGGAGCGTTAGTCAATAGTCATCAATGTGCTCCACCATCCATATCGTCCATCTACGAGTTTAACCATTCTCATTCATATTGCTTTTATTTTGCATATGGTTGTATTGTTCATCTGTACTTTTATCTTACTGAATTTTATGTCTTTTACAATTTTTTCGAGTGCATGCTATTTTGTATCATGACAATGCCCTCAGCAGCTATACTCAATCTGTATGACACTGTGGTGGTAAGAGCCAGTTGGTCGATTGGATCCCACAAAGATTCGCAATAAATAAATAAATAAATAAATAAAAAAACACCGCCTCCGGGCATACTACACCGCCTCCGGGCATACCAGACCGCCTCAGGGCATACAACATCGCCTCCGGGCATACAACACCGCCTCCGGGCATACCACACCGCCTCCGGGCATACCACACCGTCTCACGTCATCATCAGCAACATCATCAGCAACATCATCAGCAACATCGCCAGCAACATCATCAGCAACATCATCAGCAACATCATCAGCAACATCATCAGCAACATCATCAGCAACATCATCATCAACATCATCATCAACATCATCATCAACATCATCATCAACATCATCATCAACATCATCAGCAACATCATCAGCAACATCATCAGCAACATCATCAGCAACATCATCAACAACATCATCATCAGCAACATCATCATCAGCAACATCATCATCAGCAACATCATCATCATCATCATCATCATCATCATCATCATCATCATCATCATCATCATCATCATCATCATCATCATCATCATCATCATCATCATCATCATCATCATCATCATCATCATCATCATCATCATCATCATCATCATCATCATCATCATCATTATCATCATCATGCCCGGAGGCGGTGTTGTACCGCCTCCGGGCATACCACACCGCCTCCGGGCATACAACACCGCCTCCGGGCATACTACACCGCTTCCGGGCATACCACACCGCCTCCGGGCATACAACACCGCCTCCGGGCATACTACACCGCCTCCGGGCATACAACACCCCCTCCGGGCATACAACACCGCCTCCGGGCATACTGCACCGCCTCCGGGCATACCACACCGCCTCCGGGCATACAACACCGCCTCCGGGCATACTACACCGCCTCCGGGCATACCAGACCGCCTCAGGGCATACAACACCGCCTCCGGGCATACAACACCGCCTCCGGGCATACCACACCGCCTCCGGGCATACAACACCGCCTCCGGGCATACAACACCGCCTCCGGGCATACCACACCGCCTCCGGGCATACAACACCGCCTCCGGGCATACAACACCGCCTCCGGGCATACCACACCGTCTCACGTCATCATCAGCAACATCATCAGCAACATCATCAGCAACATCACCAGCAACATCATCAGCAACATCATCAGCAACATCATCAGTAACATCATCAGCAACATCATCAG
>JAXIVJ010006521.1:55000-57500 GCA_036785665.1 Chirona hameri
ACCGCTTCCGGGCATACCACACCGCCTCCGGGCATACCAGACCGCCTCAGGGCATACAACACCGCCTCCGGGCATACAACACCGCCTCCGGGCATACCACACCGCCTCCGGGCATACCACACCGTCTCACGTCATCATCAGCAACGTCATCAGCAACATCATCAGCAACATCACCAGCAACATCATCAGCAACATCATCAGCAACATCATCAGCAACATCATCAGCAACATCATCAGCAACATCATCAGCAACATCATCATCAACATCATCATCAACATCATCATCAACATCATCAGCAACATCATCAGCAACATCATCAGCAACATCATCAGCAACATCATCAGCAACATCATCAACAACATCATCATCAGCAACATCATCATCAGCAACATCATCATCAGCAACATCATCATCATCATCATCATCATCATCATCATCATCATCATCATCATCATCATCATCATCATCATCATCATCATCATCATCATCATCATCATCATCATCATCATCATCATTATCATCATCATGCCCGGAGGCGGTGTTGTACCGCCTCCGGGCATACCACACCGCCTCCGGGCATACAACACCGCCTCCGGGCATACTACACCGCCTCCGGGCATACCACACCGCCTCCGGGCATACAACACCGCCTCCGGGCATACTACACCGCCTCCGGGCATACCACACCGCCTCCGGGCATACAACACCGCCTCCGGGCATACTGCACCGCCTCCGGGCATACCACACCGCCTCCGGGCATACAACACCGCCTCCGGGCATACTACACCGCCTCCGGGCATACCAGACCGCCTCAGGGCATACAACACCGCCTCCGGGCATACAACACCGCCTCCGGGCATACCACACCGCCTCCGGGCATACAACACCGCCTACGGGCATACAACACCGCCTCCGGGCATACCACACCGCCTCCGGGCATACAACACCGCCTCCGGGCATACAACACCGCCTCCGGGCATACCACACCGTCTCACGTCATCATCAGCAACATCATCAGCAACATCATCAGCAACATCACCAGCAACATCATCAGCAACATCATCAGCAACATCATCAGCAACATCATCAGCAACATCATCAGCAACATCATCATCAACATCATCATCAACATCATCATCAACATCATCATCAACATCATCATCAACATCATCAGCAACATCATCAGCAACATCATCAGCAACATCATCAGCAACATCATCAAGAACATCATCATCAGCAACATCATCATCAGCAACATCATCATCAGCAACATCATCATCATCATCATCATCATCATCATCATCATCATCATCATCATCATCATCATCATCATCATCATCATCATCATCATCATCATCATCATCATCATCATCATCATCATTATCATCATCATGCCTGGAGGCGGTGTTGTACCGCCTCCGGGCATACCACACCGCCTCCGGGCATACAACACCGCCTCCGGGCATACTACACCGCTTCCGGGCATACCACACCGCCTCCGGGCATACAACACCGCCTCCGGGCATACTACACCGCCTCCGGGCATACCACACAACCTCCGGGCATACAACACCGCCTCCGGGTATACTGCACCGCCTCCGGGCATACCACACCGCCTCCGGGCATACAACACCGCCTCCGGGCATACTACACCGCCTCCGGGCATACCAGACCGCCTCAGGGCATACAACACCGCCTCCGGGCATACAACACCGCCTCCGGGCATACCACACCGCCTCCGGGCATACCACACCGTCTCACGTCATCATCAGCAACGTCATCAGCAACATCATCAGCAACATCACCAGGAACATCATCAGCAACATCATCAGCAACATCATCAGCAACATCATCAGCAACATCATCAGCAACATCATCATCAACATCATCATCAACATCATCATCAACATCATCATCAACATCATCAGCAACATCATCAGCAACATCATCAGCAACATCATCAGCAACATCATCAACAACATCATCATCAGCAACATCATCATCAGCAACATCATCATCAGCAACATCATCATCATCATCATCATCATCATCATCATCATCATCATCATCATCATCATCATCATCATCATCATCATCATCATCATCATCATCATCATCATCATCATCATCATCATCATCATCATCATCATCATCATCATCATCATCATCATCATCATCATCATTATCATCATCATGCCCGGAGGCGGTGTTGTACCGCCTCCGGGCATACCACACCGCCTCCGGGCATACAACACCGCCTCCGGGCATACTACACCGCTTCCGGGCATACCACACCGCCTCCGGGCATACAACACCGCCTCCGGGCATACTACACCGCCTCCGGGCATACAACACCCCCTCCGGGCATACAACACCGCCTCCGGGCATACTGCACCGCCTCCGGGCATACCACACCGCCTCCGGGCATACAACACCGCCTCCGGGCATACTACACCGCCTCCGGGCATACCAGACCGCCTCAGGGCATACAACACCGCC
>JAXIVJ010006522.1:0-66334 GCA_036785665.1 Chirona hameri
AGGAGACCAAAGGCTGCGACGCTGCGTGTAAAATTATAATTCTATTGGTTGTGAATCACTCCAAAATAGCGTCAGACGCGCCACTTTCCCTATCCCTACTGCTACCAAAATGCTACCAAATAGAGAAACACGAACGAGGCAAAAATCCGCAAGAAGTTATTTTTCGCAGGCAGTACCCATTTTTCATCGCCAGTTTCAGCCAATCTTTGTTTTGTTGGGGGGGGGGAGCTAATTTATATTGCCGCCCCTGCCGAGCTTGGAATGGGTTTTGTTTTGCCCCTGCCCCCCCCCCCCCCCCCCCTGGATCCGCCAGTGCACGTGACCCCACCTCCAAAAAGTTTGTGGTCATACCACAGTCACAGTTTTTGGCCGATCGGTTTTAAACGTACAGGATTCATTAAGGTCATAGGTACCTAAAATTCGTTTATCTCGGATTTGTTATATCGGTGACCTAAGGTCGGGTCAATTTCGTGACCTCCCCATTATAAGTCATGGGGAAATATTAAAATGCTTCCTATTCCGAGAATATGTATGATAGCAGCCCAATTCCTTATGGATTATGTTATCATGGGGCATTGTTGATGACCCCTACAGGGTCAGCCGAGGTCATCTGAGGTTACCAACACTTTTTTCAATAACTCGACAGAATGAAGATAAAGAAGTGAAACCGGTACCAATGTGTTTGTATCATCGAGACACGTCTCCCAATATGCAACATGACCTATTTGGGTCACCACTTGACCTTTACCTGAGGTCAAATTTCATGGTTGACCTAACCTGGTCAACATGAATATGATTCGAAGCGCCTTGACGAGACAAACACGATGGCGTAAAAAATATGTATTATATAAAATCCCTCCCTATCTGTATTAGGTAATACCAAAATCCCTATCTTTATCACGTAAAATGTTAGTTTCGAAAAACAGCTATTTGCCAAAAATTGATGTTGACCTTTTGACCTTTGATGACTTCTGGAGCCTAAACTATTGACCTGAGATAACATTTGAGGACACGATTGCGATTGTATTTGTCAAGAGCTTTATATTGTTATTTCAGTTTGTTCCTAGCTATTATAGTTCCTGCGATATTTGGGGGTTTCTGAAGGTAAGTCCTAAAACTGGAAAATCTGACCTTTGATGACCTCTGGTGACCTCAATATTATCCTGGCAAAAAAAAAACGATATACTTTCGATAGAGCTTCTCTCGAGCTATCTAACGCCGTTTTCCGCTTGTCGCTACGTTGCGTGGTTTTCAAGATCTTAGGGGTTGGGGTGGGGGCTGAAATCCCCCCCCCCCCCCCCCCCCCGGCCGTTCGTGGTTGGCGCAGACCCCGGCCGTGCGCGTGTTAAATTGTGTTTAATTTCCTGGAATAATCTCGAAATATTGGCCTCATTTTTCAAAAGGGATCCAAAGGTTACTGCAGCGTCAAATGAGTAAAAGTCTCCGAAATAGGCGTCATCAATCTGGAAGCGTCAAAACAGTCGTCAGAGGTGATATGACGTTTCACGGTGGGTGGCTTGCCGCCGGCCGTAACGGGGAAAACATACCTGCGGCTTTCTCGCCAAATCTCACCCTGTTTCTTGTGTCAGCAGAGAGTGTGGCTGACCTGCGCTCCTGGCAAACTATGTTATGCAGAGGTATGGTTCAAACTTGCTGTTGCTGTCAAACTTGCTGCTGCTGCTGCTGGCTATGGTTTATTTTGCCAAGTAAAAGGCTGCTCTCTCTCTCTCTCTCTCTCTCTCTCTCTCTCTCTCTCTCTCTCTCTCTCTCTCTCTCTCTTACTTTGGCTGGAAGGTTCTACACAACTTTCTGTGGATTATTTAATGATTATGCAAGAATCGTGAAATATCATTTCAACTGTAGATAAACCTGCAGTCACGGTATTTGGCACGGTGGTTATTTAGATTCCTCTCATGAATCCCTACATGTTTCTGTTCACGAATTTTTAGCAGGTAGATTTTTGCATGTATCGAAGCTTTCCCGTTTTGACCATTGTTTGATTCGTTTCAGCGCGAAAAGGACCGTAAAATATACACCGATGACTGGAATTTGCCTGAAGAAGAGCTGGAAGGTCATCGGCTGTTTGATCTTGACGAGAAAATGGTCAGCGATAACTTTCCACAATGTTTTGTTCAAGAAATGAAAGGAGAAGGTGAGTGGAATAACGCCACTTTGTAGAAAATGTCAATTTAGAATAATTGATTGAACAACTAACTTATATTTGAGAAAAAAAAGATGGTCTGTCCACTCTCACAGCATGTACGATGTAGGCATTTTTCATATCTAATAGACTCGAGCACATTCCAGAATAATTTCCAAACTTTGTGTCAGTAAATTTAGCAGACACCGTACCAATATTGTTTCCCGTTATATTTGACCGATGTATTCCAACCATATCTATGAACACCTGGTGCAACGCACCACCTGTGTTGACCTGCTGCTGGTCGCTTGATCCTGTTGACCAAGCTGGCCATGTTCGCCAACACCAGCTGACCCGCGCTCGCCGGTCGTTGCAGACTTTGACCTTGCGTGGGTCCAGGCGAACGGCTTCTCCACACCGCTGGTGTTTCATTCGACCGACGGCCTGGGCATCAACGTGCCGGCCTCCAGCTTCACCATCAACGACGTCCGGCTGGCCGTCGGTCAGTGCTGGGGGGGGGGGGGGGTCGGAGGCAGTGCCTGTCGGGGGGGAGGTGCTTGTGCTGGCAGGGGGAGGGTCAGTGCCGGCTCCTGTGGGATGGTCCGACAAGGCAGTGCCGGCTGCTGTGGGATGGTCCGACAAGGCAGTACCGGCTGCTGTGTGATGGTCCGAGAAGGCAGTGCCGGCTGCTGTGGGATGGCCCGAGAAGGCAGTGCCGGCTCCTGTGGGATGGTCCGACAAGGCAGTGCCGGCTGCTGTGGGATGGTCCGACAAGGCAGTACCGGCTGCTGTGTGATGGTCCGAGAAGGCAGTGCCGGCTGCTGTGGGATGGCCCGAGAAGGCAGTGCCGGCTCCTGTGGGATGGTCCGACAAGGCAGTGCCGGCTGCTGTGGGATGGTCCGACAAGGCAGTGCCGGCTGCTGTGGGATGGTCCGACAAGGCAGTGCCGGCTGCTGTGTGATGGTCCGACAAGGCAGTGCCGGCTGCTGTGTGATGGTCCGAGAAGGCAGTGCCGGCTGCTGTGTGATGGTCCGACAAGGCAGTGCCGGCTGCTGTGGGATGGTCCGACAAGGCAGTGCCGGCTGCTGTGGGATGGTCCGACAAGGCAGTGCCGGCTGCTGTGTGATGGTCCCACAGGGCAGTGCCGGCTCCTGTGGGATGGTCCGAGAAGGCAGTGCCGGCTGCTGTGGGATGGTCCCACAAGGCAGTGCCGGCTGCTGTGGGATGGTCCGAGAAGGCAGTGCCGGCTGCTGTGGGATGGTCCCACAAGGCAGTGCCGGCTGCTGTGTGATGGTCCGAGAAGGGAGTGGCGGCTGCTGTGTGATGGTCCCACAGGGCAGTGCCGGCTGCTGTGGGATGGTCCGAGAAGGCAGTGCCGGCTGCTGTGGGATGGTCCCACAAGGCAGTGCCGGCTGCTGTGGGATGGTCCGAGAAGGCAGTGCCGGCTGCTGTGGGATGGTCCCACAAGGCAGTGCCGGCTGCTGTGTGATGGTCCGAGAAGGCAGTGCCGGCTGCTGTGGGATGGTCCGAGAAGGCAGTGCCGGCTGCTGTGTGATGGTCCGACAAGGCAGTGCCGGCTGCTGTGGGATGGTCCGACAAGGCAGTACCGGCTGCTGTGTGATGGTCCGACAAGGCAGTGCCGGCGGCTGTGTGATGGTCCCACAAGGCAGTGCCGGCTGCTGTGGGATGGTCCGAGAAGGCAGTGCCGGCTGCTGTGTGATGGTCCGAGAAGGCAGTGCCGGCTGCTGTGTGATGGTCCGACAAGGCAGTGCCGGCTGCTGTGGGATGGTCCGAGAAGGCAGTGCCGGCTGCTGTGGGATGGTCCGACAAGGCAGTGCCGGCTGCTGTGTGATGGTCCGACAAGGCAGTGCCGGCTGCTGTGGGATGGTCCGAGAAGGCAGTGCCGGCTGCTGTGTGATGGTCCCACAAGGCAGTGCCGGCTTCTGTGGGATGGTCCGACAAGGCAGTGCCGGCTGCTGTGTGATGGTCCGACAAGGCAGTGCCGGCGGCTGTGTGATGGTCCCACAAGGCAGTGCCGGCTGCTGTGGGATGGTCCGAGAAGGGAGTGGCATTACAGGCTGCACTGTGAGGAGGAGGGGTCGAGCTGCTGCACGTGTCCTGATGTAGTTGACTGGATTCGAAATGGCGTACATGGCGTGTGTTGACCATGCATGGATGCATCAGCTTCCTAGGTTGATTTGCAACGGAGTTATTCATATATTCCGGTTTTCCACAGTGTATGGATGATACGTTTTGTTTTAGTAGATGATAGTTAAGCACTTGGCAGTAAACAATATAACCAATCAATGGAAATTGTACTCTAAAATGAGGAAAATGATGAATTGTTTGTATTGATATAGTAGCCTTTATGTCCAGAATGTTTAGCTCTTGGATACTGGTGCCAGTGATGTCAGAGTTCTGAATTGGCTCCCTTTGTCTTTGGCTTCCCATTTGCCTGCAATCGTCCAATTATGAGTGAATAGGCAGGCATTGTTACGTGTTCCAGGTGCCTACACGTTTGCCACTTATCGTCATCTGTGTTGATATATTCCCTGCACGCCTTGCCTTGATCAATCTGTATCGCCTATTGCCGTATAAATGTATCTTTGTGTGGCCTGAATTAATCACGAATGTAGGATGAGATGAAGCTCGATCCAGTTTCATTAAGCAAACTATTCCGCTATGTCATTGAACTTCTCCCATTCAGAGCAACATCACGATGTCCACGACTCACCTCTCTCCCTCCCCTCCCCCTGGGTCTCGCCAGGCTCCCGTCGCATGTTGGACGTGATGGACGTGCGCACGCAGAAGAACATGGAGATGACGATGAAGGAGTGGCAGCAGTACTTCGACAATCCCGAGAAGGACCGCCTGCTCAACGTCATCAGCCTCGAGTTCAGCCACACCAAGCTGGAGAAGCTCGTCGACGCACCCACCGTGGTACGTGTGAAGTGTGAAGTGTGAACTGTGTGAAGTGTGTGTGTGCGGTGAGCTGTGGCTCGGCATGGGTGATGCTGAGGTGGGTCCTGAGAGATCCTGCGCCTCGCTGAAATCGCGGCGTCAGCTGATGGTGGGGTGGAGGTTGTGCAGATCATTGTCGATTGTTCCGTGCCTCACACGCGGACCAGCTGATAAACTAGCCGCTGGAGGCGCGCTGTGCTTGATGTGTTGCCACTTCTCGATGCGATTTTTCGTGGCTGCCCCAGACCAACATATCACAGCTGAAACGCAGCACGGCGCCACATGGCCAGGCGCTGGCGCCGGCTCTCACAAAGCCCCGGCATTTTATACCACCTCACCGTTGCTTTTCTGCGAAGTCCAGGGCTCTTCCAGATTACGGAAGGCATCGCTTGTGACGTTAAGATCCGGAGCTAACACTAAATAACGTCCAGATATCGGAAAGCTCTCATCCAGTTGCTATAAATTGTGAGAGCGCCCCGCGCGCGTCGTGCACGCTCCAGCGACCGCCTGACGTGTGTTGGTCGGCAGCCTCTGCCTCTCTCGTTGTCTGGGATCGTTCGGGTCCGTCTGGGATCGTTCGGGGTGTATTGTGCCCGCCGGACGGCGCCATGAGCCGCCCCCCCCCCCCCCCCCCCCCCCCTCTGTTATCTGTTATTGTGCCGGCCGGACGGTTGGTCGCCGCTAGCAGTAAAACAACCGACGGAAACCCCGGTTTCCCAAGGTAAACTTAAAAGCGAAGTTGTCTTGGGAAACACTGCTCAGTTACGAAAAGTTAAATTAATGCTATAAACACATGAAAGGTCTATGCTTACCGAAAGCCCTTGGAGCTGCCTTTCTCGGAAGCTTTCACCAGGCAAATGCCTTCTATCTGCTGTTTTTCTTCGCACTAATTGACATATTTTCGTGGCAAAAAAAAAATATGAGTAGCAAGTTTCCGCCTGTCGCTTCACCTCGAACCACGCCATATTGAGACGTGTTCCGATTAAACCGTGGCCGCTTCTCTGCGTGACGTGTTCCGATTAAACCGTGGCCGCTTCTCTGCGTGACGTGTTCCTATTAAACCGTGGCCGCTTCTCTGCGTGACGTGTTCCGATTAAACCGTGGCCGCTTCTCTGCGTGACGTGTTCCTATTAAACCGTGGCCGCTTCTCTGCGTGACGTGTTCCTATTAAACCGTGGCCGCTTCTCTGCGTGACGTGTTCCTATTAAACCGTGGCCGCTTCTCTGCGTGACGTGTTCCGATTAAACCGTGGCCGCTTCTCTGCGTGACGCGTTCCTATTAAACCGTGGCCGCTTCTCTGCGTGACGTGTTCCTATTAAACCGTGGCCGCTTCTCTGCGTGACGTGTTCCTATTAAACCGTGGCCGCTTCTCTGCGTGACGTGTTCCTATTAAACCGTGGCCGCTTCTCTGCGTCCAGGTGAGGCAGATCGACTGGGTGGACCGCGTGTGGCCGCGCCACCTGAAGGAACTGCAGACCGAGTCGACCAATGTGCTGGACGACATGATGTACCCCAAGGTGCAGAAGTACTGCCTGATGTCCGTCAACGGCTGCTACACCGACTTCCACATCGACTTCGGCGGCACGTCTGTCTGGTACCACGTGCTCAAGGGTGGCAAGGTGGGTAGCTCAGCGCTGGTTATATTCTGGTATTTATCAGTTTTGTTTTTGTTAAACAGCCGCATTGAAAATAACTTCCGTCGGATTGTTAGCTGTTACGTATATCCTTTAGATTAAATAGTTTTTGTAGTTTTTTTAAAGAATTCAGGGGCACAAAATATATGACTTCATGAATAATAGCAATTAAAACCGGGTACTTGGCAACATAACAGGCTCTAGGTCTGAATAATCATTGCTATTTTATTTATTTTGTTATCAACTGGATGCTTTCGAGAAACCGATAACTCTTGCTGCAAAAACAGGTCATTACGGCAAGAGTTTCTGTGTGTTTTACTCTCTGCGTGCCTGGGTATCGGATTTATTTGGCAACTTCGGTCTGTCGCCATTATTCTGCCTTACTATCGACTTCCGCCACTAACACATTCCACGTCACTGTGCGATGCACGCCAATTAATCAACCGCTTTACGGCAGCGACGAGTCTCGGCCGAACGGATCACGTGCGGTTTGGGTACGCCGAACTTATCGCGTGCGGTTTGGGTACGCCGAACTTATCGCGTGCGGTGTGCACGTGACGTGCCCAACTCACTCTGTGCGGTGTGCGCGTGCCGGCAGATTTTCTGGCTCATCCCGCCGACGGACCAGAACGTACAGCTTTATGAAGACTGGGTGCTCTCCGGGAAGCAGGGAGACGTGTTCTTCGGCGACACGGTGGAGCAGTGCGGCAGGATCGAGCTCAAGCCGGGGGATACATTCTTCATCCCGACTGGTGAGAGCTGGGGATACGTTCTTCATCACGACTGGTGAGAGCAGGGTCAGGTGGTGTGTGTGTGTTGTGCGGGGATACGTTCTTCATCCCGACTGGTGAGGGCGGGTCAGGTGGTGTGTGTGTTGTGCGGGAATACGTTCTTCATCCCGACTGGTGAGAGCAGGGTCAGGTGGTGTGTGTGTGTTGAGCGGGGCTAGTGAGGGAGGGGTGGGGTCGGAAGGATAGGTGAGAGGTGGCTGGGCTTGGGTGACTCGGGTGTTATATCGAGAGATGGGTGGTTTGCAGGACAATGTGTGATTGCAGGGACGGCAGGAGTCTCAGTCAAACCGAGAAAAACGCGCGAGATAATAGGGGACCCGTTAACAATGTCCTACGCACACGCTTGTGTAGCGAATGCTCACATTTAAATTTGAATAGGATGCTACCATTTCGACGACAGAGCCAACTACTCTCATTTCGACGCTGGATCTCAGAATTTGCCGTCGCCAATGCTTACAGACTACAGTGTACTATGCTATCCACTAACCATAGTTCACCTTTTAGACATGAACGACATTTTACCTATCAAGTATCAACCGCTAAGTTTTGTTGGAATTTATGTTTCCCAATTTCACTTATCAAGTATCAACCGCTAAGTTTTGTTGGAATTTATGTTTCCCACACCCGACTTTCGACGCTCCTTTCTTGCCCGTTATATCTCTTCTGCCACCGTGTATGCCATGTGTATTGCCTGCCGGTCTAACAGTTCTCTCCCTCACCATTGCCATACCTCGGTGTCGGGCCGCAGGGTGGATTCACGCCGTATACACGCCAGCGGACTCTCTAGTGTTCGGCGGAAACTTCCTGCACAGTTTCGCAGTGGAAAAACAACTCAAGATCGCCAGGGTTGAGGATGCGACGAGGGTAAGTGCTCTGGACGCCCTGGCCTGGGTTTGTTTTCCACTTAGTTTGTGTTTGCTTTTGTTCTCTATTCTGTGGGGCTTTGAAAACTGGCGGCTGTTGAGATTCTTTGGTCTTGATCGTGGTGTATCAAAGCGTCTCGCATACATGGAGTCTTATCGATCTGTGTTGAAAAGCCTGACGCAATGTGCTTGGCGGGATTTTCCTTTGACTGGCTCAGACAGCTGGCGACGCTGACGCTTACAGAAGATACCAGGTTGTGTTCCGCATTAGCGTGCCATCCTTTTATCTGCCCGCACATTCAGTGTCAAGTGCTTGCAGTGGCTTATTCACTCGATAGACGTCCTGCTTGAGGGAGTTGTGCTTCGGTCGATTCATCAGCCGCTGTTGTATTAACGCCCGCTATTGAGTCCAGCCACGTACGTACCTGGTCTTTTTCTTCACGGAGGTGCTGTATGGTTCTCACTCTCAGGTGCAGCAGAAGTACCGGTACCCATTCTTCACGGAGATGCTGTGGTACGTGCTGGAGCGGTACGTCCACTGCCTGCTGGGTCGGTCACACCTGGTGCTGGGGCTGGACGAGCTGTCTGAGCCAGCGCCGCCTCTACACAAGCCGGCCCCGCCGCACGTCCATCTCACTCCGTACGAGCTGCACGGTCTCAAGGTCAGACAAATAGACGGCACGTGGTGATTAGCGCATCATATATTCGCAAATTCGCATCGCATCACTCATGAATTGAGTCCTAGCTTTCAAACCGTGTTCAAGCACCTTGCCTCAGTTTGGCCATTCCTGGAGAAAGCTGTTTTTGGACTCTTACTTAATGTAATCCCTCTACTCTGTCCGTGTGGTGGTACCCTGTTACCCCCTTGTCTCCCCTGTACAGGCGATCGTGCTGTTCCTTCACAGCCAGCCAGCTTCACGGAAATGCGTGCCTGAACTGATCCGGGACCCGATCGGTCTGATCGGGGACGTGCGACAGCTGGTGGAGCGGCACAGGTTCGACTGTCCGAAGCTGGCCGTCACGGGCCGACCATCCCTGCAGTGGCTGGATAATGGCCAGGTAAGGCCCGGCAAACTGTAACCGTGTGTGGCCGGATAATGGCCAGGTAAGGCCCGGCAAACTGTAACCGTGTGTGGCCGGATAATGGTCAGGTAAGGCCCGGCAAACTGTAACCGTGTGTGGCCGGATAATGGTCAGGTAAGGCCCGGCAAACTGTAACCGTGTGTGGCCGGATAATGGTCAGGTAAGGCCCGGCAAACTGTAACCGTGTGTGGCCGGATAATGGTCAGGTAAGGCCCGGCAAACTGTAACCGTGTGTGGCCGGATAATGGTCAGGTAAGGCCCGGCAAACTGTAACCGTGTGTGGCCGGATAATGGTCAGGTAAGGCCCGGCAAACTGTAACCGTGTGTGGCCGGATAATGGTCAGGTAAGGCCCGGCAAACTGTAACCATGTGTGGCCGGATAATGGTCAGGTAAGGCCCGGCAAACTGTAACCGTGTGTGGCCGGATAATGATCAGGTAAGGCCCGGCAAACTGTAACCGTGTGTGGCCGGATAATGGTCAGGTAAGGCCCGGCAAACTGTAACCGTGTGTGGCCGGATAATGACCAGGTAAGGCCCGGCAAACTGTAACCGTGTGTGGCCGGATAATGACCAGGTAAGGCCCGGCAAACTGTAACCATGTGTGGCCGGATAATGGCCAGGTAAGGCCCGGCAAACTGTAACCATGTGTGGCCGGATAATGGCCAGGTAAGGCCCGGCAAACTAACCATGTGTGGCCGGATAATGATCAGGTAAGGCCCGGCAAACTGTAACCGTGTGTGGCCGGATAATGGTCAAGTAAGGCCCGGCAAACTGTAACCGTGTGTGGCCGGATAATGGCCAGGTAAGGCCCGGCAAACTAACCATGTGTGGCCGGATAATGATCAGGTAAGGCCCGGCAAACTGTAACCGTGTGTGGCCGGATAATGGTCAGGTAAGGCCCGGCAAACTGTAACCGTGTGTGGCCGGATAATGGCCAGGTAAGGCCCGGCAAACTAACCATGTGTGGCCGGATAATGATCAGGTAAGGCCCGGCAAACTGTACCATGTGTGGCCGGATAATGGCCAGGTAGGGCCCGGCAAACTGTAACCATGTGTGGCCGGATAATGATCAGGTAAGGCCCGGCAAACTGTACCATGTGTGGCCGGATAATGATCAGGTAAGGCCCGGCAAACTGTAACCATGTGTGGCTGGATAATGGTCAGGTAAGGCCCGGCAAACTAACCATGTGTGGCCGGATAATGATCAGGTAAGGCCCGGCAAACTGTACCATGTGTGGCCGGATAATGGTCAGGTAAGGCCCGGCAAACTAACCATGTGTGGCCGGATAATGATCAGGTAAGGCCCGGCAAACTGTACCATGTGTGGCCGGATAATGGCCAGGTAAGGCCCGGCAAACTGTAACCATGTGTGGCCGGATAATGGTCAGGTAAGGCCCGGCAAACTGTACCATGTGTGGCTGGATAATGATCAGGTAAGGCCCGGCAAACTGTAACCATGTGTGGCCGGATAATGGCCAGGTAAGGCCCGGCAAACTGTAACCATGTGTGGCCGGATAATGGTCAGGTAAGGCCCGGCAAACTGTACCATGTGTGGCCGGATAATGATCAGGTAAGGCCCGGCAAACTGTAACCATGTGTGGCTGGATAATGGTCAGGTAAGGCCCGGCAAACTAACCATGTGTGGCCGGATAATGATCGGGTAAGGCCCGGCAAACTGTAACCATGTGTGGCCGGATAACGGCCAGGTAAGGCCCGGCAAACTGTAACCATGTGTGGCCGGATAACGGCCAGGTAAGGCCCGGCAAACTGTAACCATGTGTGGCCGGATAATGATCAGGTAAGGCCCGGCAAACTGTACCATGTGTGGCTGGATAATGATCAGGTAAGGCCCGGCAAACTGTAACCATGTGTGGCCGAATAATGGTCAGGTAAGGCCCGGCAAACTAACCATGTGTGGCCGGATAATGGTCAGGTAAGGCCCGGCAAACTGTAACCATGTGTGGCTGGATAATGGTCAGGTAAGGCCCGGCAAACTAACCATGTGTGGCCGGATAACGGCCAGGTAAGGCCCGGCAAACTGTAACCATGTGTGGCCGGATAATGATCAGGTAAGGCCCGGCAAACTGTAACCATGTGTGGCTGGATAATGGTCAGGTAAGGCCCGGCAAACTGTAACCATGTGTGGCTGGATAATGGTCAGGTAAGGCCCGGCAAACTGTACCATGTGTGGCTGGATAATGGTCAGGTAAGGCCCGGCAAACTGTGCCATGTGTGGCTGGATAATGATCAGGTAAGGCCCGGCAAACTGTAACCATGTGTGGCTGGATAATGGTCTGGTAAGGCCCGGCAAACTGTAACCATGTGTAGCTGGATAACGGCCAGGTAAGGCCCGGCAAACTGTAACCATGTGTGGCCGGATAACGGCCAGGTAAGGCCCGGCAAACTAACCATGTGTGGCCGGATAATGGCCAGGTAAGGCCCGGCAAACTGTAACCGTGTGTGGCCGGATAACGGCCAGGTAAGGCCCGGCAAACTAACCATGTGTGGCCGGATAACGGCCAGGTAAGGCCCGGCAAACTAACCATGTGTGGCCGGATAACGGCCAGGTAAGGCCCGGCAAACTGTAACCATGTGTGGCCGGATAACGGCCAGGTAAGGCCCGGCAAACTAACCATGTGTGGCCGGATAACGGCCAGGTAAGGCCCGGCAAACTGTAACCGTGTGTGGCCGGATAACGGCCAGGTAAGGCCCGGCAAACTAACCATGTGTGGCCGGATAACGGCCAGGTAAGGCCCGGCAAACTAACCATGTGTGGCCGGATAACGGCCAGGTAAGGCCCGGCAAACTGTAACCATGTGTGGCCGGATAATGGCCAGGTAAGGCCCGGCAAACTGTAACCATGTGTGGCTGGATAATGATCAGGTAAGGCCCGGCAAACTGTAACCATGTGTGGCTGGATAATGATCAGGTAAGGTCCGGCAAACTGTACCATGTGTGGCTGGATAATGGCCAGGTAAGGCCCGGCAAACTGTAACCATGTGTGGCTGGATAATGATCAGGTAAGGCCCGGCAAACTGTAACCGGCCGGATAACGGCCAGGTAAGGCCCGGCAAACTGTAACCGTGTGTGGCCGGATAACGGCCAGGTAAGGCCCGGCAAACTGTACCATGTGTGGCTGGATAATGGTCAGGTAAGGCCCGGCAAACTGTAACCATGTGTGGCTGGATAATGATCAGGTAAGGCCCGGCAAACTGTACCATGTGTGGCTGGATAATGGTCAGGTAAGGCCCGGCAAACTGTACCATGTGTGGCTGGATAATGATCAGGTAAGGCCCGGCAAACTGTACCATGTGTGGCTGGATAATGGTCAGGTAAGGCCCGGCAAACTGTAACCGTGTGTGGCCAGATAATGACCAGGTAAGACCCGGCAAACTGTAACCGTGTGTGGCCGGATAACGGCCAGGTAAGGCCCGGCAAACTGTACCATATGTGGCTGGATAATGGTCAGGTAAGGCCCGGCAAACTGTAACCGTGTGTGGCCAGATAATGGTCAGGTAAGGCCCGGCAAACTGTAACCGTGTGTGGCCGGATAATGGCCAGGTAAGGCCCGGCAAACTGTAACCATGTGTGGCCGGATAATGGCCAGGTAAGGCCCGGCAAACTGTAACCATGTGTGGCCGGATAATGGCCAGGTAAGGCCCGGCAAACTGTAACCATGTGTGGCCGGATAATGGCCAGGTAAGGTCCGGCAAACTGTAACCATGTGTGGCCGGATAATGGCCAGGTAAGGCCCGGCAAACTGTAACCATGTGGATTGTGGACAGTGTGTGGCCGGATAATGGCCAGGTAAGGCCCGGCCAACTGTAACCATGTGGATCGTGGACAGTGTTGGAGGGTGGGAACAGCCAGCGGCGTGGTATGAGGCGAGCCCTGGGCAGCCTTGGAATTTTTGTCATTTTCTGAACACTGGGTTCAAAGAATTTTGCTCTCTTCATTTTTTCTGGAAATTTCGCTCTCTTCGACTGATCTTGCCGACATTGTAGTTAAAATATAATTTAATTTTCGTCACAAGAATTTAACACCTATTACAAATAAGCAATTTTTAGTTTCCAAGTAAAATATGTTTTTCTTTAAAAAAAATGAAAATATTGGTTTTCCTAGCACAAATTTACTATCCACCCATGGATTTTTACTCTCCGGGACCAGGCATTGGAATGGAAAATCCGGCACTGGTCCTGGGTGACAGCTGTCATCACCAGTTGGAGGTGCTGCCGTGGCTCTTCTGTGCAGCCTCCTAGGATGCTTCGGTAGCCTCGCAGCCCCGTGTTCCCGGAATTTGTATGGTCATTTGGAGCGCTTCGGGTACCCGCTGACCGCTAAGTTTGACTGACCACTCGTCTTCCCCTCCGCTTATGTACGATATCTATGTGTTGTGTGCTGATGACAACTGTGTAATATCGATTTGAGACATGCCGCCGGACCTGCCCCACCTGATGACCCGACACTTCTCGTCCATCAGGAGCTGCGGCTGATGCTGCAGGGCTACGTGAAGACCGCTGAGGAGGAGTTTGACCCGGACGCCTCCCCGAAGAAGGCCCCCCGCGGACCGCGCGGAACACCACTCGTCAGGAAGCCGCTGATGAAGAACAAAAAGGGCGACCGGCGCCGGCGCGTACGCTGTGAGTACGCCGTGGGGACAGGAGAAGGCGACAATTTGAGCGTGGGCGGCCAGAATTATGAGTTGGGCTCATGTCTGGCGATAGTGGTAGCGCTAGCGCGAGCTAGAGGATAACGTCTCGTGGAGGAATAGTCGAGTCTACGACTATTCTATTTGATTATATGTTTGTACTCTGTTGCCTTGAAGTAAAAACGCATTACGTTGTCTTGTGCACAAAACAGCATCCATGTAGAACAGCTAAGCGAAGACTTCCGACGACTGAGTGTATGTCAGTGTTGTTTGCATGTGAGTCCTGTGGTCCACACTTTTGTCTGAGTGTTGGTTCGTATGCGGCCATAGAACAGCCACATTCTGCTGTCGGTCTAAGGGTGGTTTCTGTGGTGCTCACCCCGCTGGTCCCGTGTTTCAGGCAAGGAGTGCGAGGGGTGCACTCAGGAGGAGTGCAAGGAGTGCGCCAGCTGCAAGGATATGCCAAAGTATGGTGGCCTGGGAATCATCAAACAGTCGTGCAAGAGGCGCGTCTGTCAAAAGGTAGGCGAGGGGACCTGCTGCGGCCGCACGGCGAAAGCCAGGAGTGCCGGTACTGGGAATGTGTCGCTCGGAGATCGCTGGGAGTGCCGATGCCGAGAATATGCCCTAGTCGCTAGTCGCAGTGGGATTTGGAACGTGTGGATAGCGAGTGCCGATGCTGGCGTCATTAATGGAATGTTTGACACGTCATGACTGTGTAAACTGGGTGACCCATCGCTTTGTGTGGCTCTTGTGCGAGATCTGTGTGTAACCCACATGTACCCATGTGCACTGCGTGTGTGCATCCGTGTAATCCATGTTGACCTGTGTGACCTGTCGGCAACCCATGTGCGACCTGTAGGATCCGTGTGTTGCCCGTGTGTGCCCATGTGTGCCCGTGTTGATGTGTGTGACCCATGGCTAACCCATGTGTGACCTGTAGGATCCGTATGTTGTCTGTGAATTACCTGTGTATAACCGGTGTGACCCGTATGTGACCTGTATGTGACCTGTATGTGACCCGTATGTGACCCGTGTGTGACCCGTGTGCGACCCGTGTGTGATCCGTGTGCGACCCGTGTGTGACCCGTGTGCGACCCGTGTGTGACCCGTGTGTGACCCGTGTGTGACCTGTATGTGACCCGTATATGACCCGTGTGTGAC
The DNA here is from genome assembly GCA_036785665.1 of Chirona hameri. Taxonomy (NCBI): domain Eukaryota; kingdom Metazoa; phylum Arthropoda; class Thecostraca; order Balanomorpha; family Balanidae; genus Chirona; species Chirona hameri. The sequence goes on from JAXIVJ010006522.1 coordinate 15,285, forward strand.
CCGTGTGTGACCCGTGTGTGACCCGTGTGTGAACCGTGTGTGACCCGTATGTGACCCGTATGTGACCCGTGTGTGACCCGTATGTGACCCGTGTGTGACCCGTGTGTGACCCGTGTGTGACCCGTATGTGACCCTGTGTGACCCGTGTGTGACCCGTGTGTTACTCGTGTGTGACCTGTGTGTGACCTTTGTATGACCCGTGCGTTCCTCTGCACGTCCACAGCCCCAGCTGCCGGTGACGGTGTGTGTGACCTGTGTATGACCTTTGTGTGACCTTTGTGTGACCCGTGCGTTCCTCTGCACGTCCACAGCCCCAGCTGCCGGTGACGGTGTGTGTGACCTGTGTATGACCTTTGTGTGACCTGTGTGTGACCCGTGTGTGACCCGTGTGTGACCCGTGTGTGACCCGTGTGTGACCCGTGTGTGACCCGTGTGTGACCCGTGTGTGACCCGTGTGTGACCCGTGCGTTCCTCTGCACGTCCACAGCCCCAGCTGCCGGTGACGGTGTGTGTGACCTGTGTATGACCTTTGTGTGACCTGTGTGTGACCCGTGTGTGACCCGTGTGTGACCCGTGTGTGACCCGTGTGTGACCCGTGTGTGACCCGTGTGTGACCCGTGTGTGACCCGTGCGTTCCTCTGCACGTCCACAGCCCCAGCTGCCGGTGACGGCCGTGTGCTGTTACTGCACTCTGACCGGCTGGGGCCGGCCACTCTCTCCGGTGGCCGGCAAGCGGAACCGGCCGGAGCAGAGGAGCACGCTCTACGAGTGCAGAAGCTGCTTCAGGATCGCGCATATCGCCTGCACCACCCGTCAGGTGAGTGGACAGTTTGAATTCGCCGAGTGTAGATTAAATAATTGAGCGTGTTGAATTTTGGTGGGGTCTGTGGGGTCTACATTCAGCAGGGGAACGTAAACGATATGTACTCAGATTTGTATACGATTTGCTCATGGCCGCGGCTACTGTCCATCCCATCCCATCAAAGTCGACCCCCGCCGCGGCGCATCTTAACCACCATCCTGTCACGCCGGTATCGTCGCTCCAAAACTCTAACCGCGAAAGTGCTATCAAGTTATCGGATATACGACTTAACACGAACTTTCCATTGCATGTGTTAAGTCTATGATACCGTGCACTTTCGCAGTACAGTCTCTCCGTAACGGTGCATCGTAGCGCTTTCGCGATTATTTCATAAAAACAACGTGTATTTGTTTTAGTGAGCGGAATATCTCAATTTGAAGAGAGAAAAAAACACTTTCGCGATTAGAGCTTTGGGGCGACTTACTTCTCAGACTCAGCCCCGCCCCCTTTCCCAGGGGAGAGAGAACAGCTGACAGGGCTGCCAGCTCTTCACCCCCTCCCCCCTCCCCCTCCCGTCTGCACCGAATGCTACCCTTGATATATCTCCCACATCTGCGAATCCGTCAGGTACTTCCGTCTCTTATCCCCACCCCCCCCCCCCCCCCCCATCTTCTCTGTCAGGTGTGTCCACTCCCTCCCCGCGGCGAATGCTGCCTTTGATACATCTCCCACGTCCGCTACACCATCAGGTGCCCCCGTCTCAACCCCCTCCCCCTCTTCTCTATCAGTGTGTCCACTCCCTCCCCGCGGCGAATGCTGCCTTTGATACATCTCCCACGTCCGCCACACCATCAGGTGCCCCCGTCTCACCCCTCCCCCCTCTTCTCTATCAGGTGTGTCCACTCCCTCCCGCGGCGAATGCTGCCTTTGATATATCTCCCACGTCCGCCACACTAGCAGGTGCCCCCCCCCCCCCCCCCTCCCCCCTCTTCTCTATCAGGTGTGTCCACTCCCTCCCCGCGGCGAATGCTGCTTTGATACATCTCCCACGTCCGCCACACCATCAGGTGCCCCGTCTCACCCCCCCCCCCTCCCCCCCCCCCCCCCTCCCCCTCTTCTCTATCAGGTGTGTCCACTCCCTCCCCGCGGCGAATGCTGCCTTTGATACATCTCCCACGTCCGCCACACCATCAGGTGCCCCCGTCTCAACCCCTCCCCCCTCTTCTCTATCAGGTGTGTCCACTCCCTCCCCGCGGCGAATGCTGCCTTTGATACATCTCCCACGTCCGCCACACCATCAGGTGCCCCCGTCTCACCCCCCCCCCCCTCCCCCCTCTTCTCTATCAGGTGTGTCCACTCCCTCCCCGCGGCGAATGCTGCCTTTGATACATCTCCCACGTCCGCTACACCATCAGGTGCCCCCGTCTTACCCCCCCTCCCCCCTCTTCTCTATCAGGTGTGTCCACTCCCTCCCCGTGGCGAATGCTGCCTTTGATACATCTCCCACGTCCGCCACACCATCAGGTGCCCCCGTCTCACCCCCTCCCCCTCTTCTCTAGCAGGTGTGTCCACTCCCTCCACGCGGCGAATGCTGCCTTTGATACATCTCTCACGTCCGCCACACCACCATCAGGTGCCCCCCGTCTCACCCCCCCCCCCCCCCTCCCCCTCTTCTCTATCAGGTGTGTCCACTCCCTCCCCGCGGCGAATGCTGCCTTTGATACATCTCCCACGTCCGCCACACTATCAGGTGCCCCCGTCTCACCCCCCCCCCCCCCCTCCCCCTCTTCTCTATCAGGTGTGTCCACTCCCTCCCCGCGGCGAATGCTGCTTTTGATACATCTCCCACGTCCGCCACACCATCAGGTGCCCCCGTCTCACCCCCCCCCCCCCCCCCTCTTCTCTATCAGGTGTGTCCACTCCCTCCCCGCGGCGAATGCTGCCTTTGATACATCTCCCACGTCCGCCACACTATCAGGTGCCCCCGTCTCACCCCCCGTCCCCCCCCCCCCTCCCCCCTCTTCTCTATCAGGTGTGTCCACCTCCTCCCCGCGGCGAGTGCTGCCTTTGATATATCTCCCACATCCGCCACACCATCAGGTGCCCCCGTCTCACCCCCCCCTCTCCGCCAGCTGATGACAGAAACGGAGGGCCGCATTCTGTCCGCCCTGCCAAACTGCTGGACCTGCCGGAGTGCGTCGACATGGGACTGGAGGAGGCGCCGCCACAGCTGCCCCCTGCCCTGCTGCCGCCCGGCGTCAAACGGAAGCCTGGCCGGCCGCCGGGGCGGCCAAAGAAGGCGCGCCCCGAGCCGGTCGGTGTGCCGGCCTCGCAGGTGGTCTCCGCCCAGGAGCGACTGTGGGTGCCGCCCGGAGCGGAGAACCTGATCCCGGCTAAGGTGGAGCCGCAGCAGCAGCAGCCGGCGTCGCCGGCCGAGCCACAGGTGCGTGTGTGGGGGGGGGGGGTGGAGTGGTAGCCGGTGTGACGGTCGTGAAGTCCGTTGGAACATTAGTGGTCGAGGGTTTGACATTCGTGCGTTGGTGCTGAAATCATTTCGGCGTGAACATGTTTTCCCAGGGTACCGAGTGACCATTGCGGTCGGTGTGGTGGCCTTATAACCTGGTCAAGCCTCGCTTAGTGGCGGCTGAACGCGCCCTGGTATTAGTTGGCGCCCCTCTGACGGTGGTATGTATCGGTGGCGGCCTCTGCAGACGGGTGACGCGCCGGAGCGCACCTCAGGAGCCGACTCGCCGGCGCCGCCGAAGCTGGAGCCCCAGGAGCCGCTGACTGCGCCCCTCTCAGTCTCACTGGACTCAGTCGACGAGCGGCAGCGGCCGGAGCTCAGCCCCGAGGGCGCCCCGCCCGACCCCGACCAGGTCAGTCCCGAGTGCACCCCACATGACCCCGACCAGATCAGCCCCGAGTGCACCCGTACCCGACCCCGACCAGATCAGTCTCGAGGGGGCGCCCCGCCCGACCCCGACTAGATCAGTCCGAGGGCGCCCCGCCCGACCCCGACCAGGTCAGTCCCGAGGGGGGCCCCGCCCGACCCCCCGACCAGATCAGTCCCGAGGGCGCCCCGCCCGACCCCGACCAGGTCAGTCCCGAGGGGGCCCCGCCCGACCCCGACCAGATCAGTCCCGAGGGCGCCCCGCCCGACCCCGACCAGGTCAGTCCCGAGGGCGCCCCGCCCGACCCCGACCAGATCAGTCCCGAGGGCGCCCCGCTCGACCCCGACCAGATCAGTCCCGAAGTCCCCACACCGCCGACCCCAGCCAGTGCGAGAGAGATGCTGTCGTGATGTAAAGAAAACCCGTAACGGGTGGGTGGTGACCGTCCTACACCCTGGCCAAGTAAGTCGCCATCATGTGTACAGCTTAACCCTCGCCAGTGCAGCTACGTGACCGTGCAGGGGGGGGGGGTGGGGAGGGGAGGGAGGGGATGGGGGTGTACGACCCCTGCGTTTCGCCCCTAATTGAGTTAAAGCTTTGATTTAAGAACGAGCGTGTTGCTTGTGGACGAGAGGAAGCCGGTGATACTCGATTAAGGTCATGGGTAATTAGGTGACCTCTGAGGTCATGTCAATGACCCGGGTGGCATCCAAATCGTGAATGTGTAGAATTGCATTTTAATCGAGCTAGAATCGTGAATGAGCATATAATTATGCAAAATGGGTGCCAAATTTGAATTCAGCGTCACGAAATGTGCTAGAAACTACCATATTCCAAAAAGGTCATGTCAGGGTCATCGGAGGTCAGTGACCTCGGTTGACCTGTTGAAGTGCATGACCGCAGTGGAACATATAATAATGTAAAATGGATGCCAAATTTGGAATCAGCGTCATAAAATGTCCTAAAAACCTGCCAGAGGCAAAACAAATCATCTCAGGTCATCGGAGGTCAGTGTTCTCGGTTGACCTCTGAAAAGGTCAACCGGGGTCACAATATTAGTGGAAATCATAAGTGTCCCCCTGTTGACACCTGTGCAAATGTTCCTGAGCAACAAACACTTGGAAACTGCACAAGTTACAAGCACCGACACTACGGGACGTCAGTTGCGCCTGGCATGACCTTGAGAAATAGGTCATGGGTCATGGGAAGTAGAAGACTGAAATTGTCTGAGTATGTGTCAAATTGTTCAAAAGTAGGGTACCAAAAGTTTCATCGCAATCTGTTGATATCTACACGAGTTATTTCCGAATAACCGATGGGGTGGCATCCCCCCCCCCCCCCCCCCCCCCCCTGCACTGGCGAGGGTTAAGAGAATAAGAGCGTGGTATGCTGACCGATTCAATAATAATTTCCGTGTTTTGACAGATGTCTCGTTTGCCACCACGCTGAACGCATTTATGTAAAGCAGAGTTGTATAAATAAATACGGCACTGGACTCTTTAAACATAACACCAGCGCTGTTACGTGAAAGATTGCCGTCGCAAGCGTTTGGCGTGGACTCGGCTGTTCACAAAATATCGGCAAGAGCCGCGTCGCCATTGAACGATACGCCATTCATACGGGTCGATATTTTGTGAACTGTCGTGTTGCGCGAACGCTTTCGTTGACCGCGCTCTGGCGGCGGTGTGGTGCCAGCAGCCCTTCTCGCTGCTCTAGGTGGCCGAGGAGACTGGCGGCGAACCGGCCGCGCCCCCGGAGCCGGAGCCGGAGCCGGCGGTGGTCCACCCGGAGTCGGACGGCAGCACGCGCATCCCCACCCTGCGGAACCTCTGCGAGTACGTGCAGGCGCGCAGCCGACGCACGCTGCGCCGGCCTCTGTACCCGGTGCGGCCCCTGTCCCCGCCGGCGGCCGCCGAGCCGACCGAGCCGACCCTGCAGCGCGAGGCGCTGGTGGCCGTGTTCCGCTGGCTCGAGCCGGCCGAACTGGCCGCCTGCCTGCTCGTCTGCCGCGCCTGGAGCGCCGCCGCGCTCGACCGCCGGCTCTGGCAGCGCTTCTCCGCCGCCCACCGGCGGATGTCCGAGCGGGATTTGGTGTTCATCATGCGCCGGCAACCGACGGAGCTGGACCTGGGCTGGGCGCAGCTGAGTGGCGACCAGATGGGCTGGCTGGTCGGCCGGCTGGCCCACCTGCGCCAGCTCAGCCTGCAGGGCCTGCCGTTCGCTACTGTGGCCGCGCTGCGCACACCCTGCTGCGCGCTTCTGCACACGCTCGACCTGGCGCACTGCGAGGGCCTGACGGACGCGCGGCTGCGCGAGCTGCTCTCGCCTCCCTCCGAGGCGCGGCCTGGATGTACGGACGCCAGCGGCCGGCTGCGACGGCTGCGTCAGCTCAGCGTGGCCGGCACTGACGTCAGCGACGCCGGCTGCCGCGAGCTGGCGCAGCGCCTGCCGGAGCTGACGCAGCTCGACCTGGGCGGCTGTCTGCGGCTCGGTGACGCCGGTCTGGAGGCTCTCTGCGGCCCGGACGCGCCGCCGCTGGAGCGGCTCGACGTCAGTGGCTGCCGCGCGCTGACGGCGGCGGCGCTGACGCACCTGCGCCGCTGCGCCAAGCTGCGCACTGTCACCGCTCAGCACTGTCCGGCCATCTCGGCGGAGGCCGCGCGACAGTTCAGCGAGCAAACCGGGGTGGAGCTGCAGGTTTGAGGCCACAAAGCCGAGCAGAGAACGCGGTGAACAGTGGATGGACGGAAGGGGAAGCGGGGTTTTGTATGGTTTCTGATCTCTATCACGGTGCGCCGTCCGCTGCTGTGGCGAGTGGACCGATCGGTGGCTGCAGCCCGGTTGGTGTGAGTGCCGGGGGTCATTCCTGTGACACGTTGTGCAGTCAATAGCATGTTTGTGCGACATTTTTTCGCCCTTTTTCTATGTGTGTAGATATATGGCAGTAGGTCTTTCCAAGTGTGAAGCTCGGGCTGCCCGCTCGTTTCGGAGATTATTGATTGAGCTGTGTGGGGTCCGGATAGCATGTGTTTAGCGTAGGAATGGAACACTACTAATGGACGCGCTCACCTCTTTCATACGTTGGCGTTGGCCTTGCTCAGCATTTGTTTCGTAATGTAACGTTAAGGATGCTGCTGCAGTGCTTAGCCCTATCACGTTGTACAATGTGACTATTGGTGAGACCATATGGCAGCGTGAGATGGGGAGTTCACCTCTCGTTGACTTAAATGGTTTGTAACACTGTTTTGAGAGACATAATGACAATAATAAGTGTTAACCTTACTTTCATTGTGCCGAAAAAGATGATTTAGAAAAGAATAACAAGATATATATAGAAGCTTTCGGCTTGCACCTTCATCAGCTTCATGGCTGACGGGCGCAAGCCGAAAGCTTCTATATATATCTTGTTTTTCTTTTCTAAATAATCTTTTTCGGCACAATGAGAGTAAGGTTAACACTTATTATTATCTCGTTGACTTCGCCAAAGCTGTGCTCTGTGTATTTTGAGGAAGCATCTATCTTAAATTAGTTATGTGTTTGGGTGTTGTGAGTTGTGACCTCGTAGGATATTTGATTACCGGAAGTCGCGGACCCTCCCTGTGCATGTTCTCATTGTAAACGCTTTTGGAAGAGGCAAATACACGTTTTGTTGCACACACATTTTGTTCAGCATCGCCCACGAGAGATATGTTATACTATGCACGAGAAATTTCGACAAAAACCGACTGCGAATTTTAGTTGTCTCCTGAATTCGGCATTTGATAACCCTTGGATCTCTTGTACGGCCTTGCCTTGGATAACCTTTGGCAATATTTTTTTTTATTTCAAAATATTTATAAATCATTAGTTTATGATCCTTGCACAGTATCACATAACTTGGAAATTAAATCCGAACAATGCATTTGATTTAAATATAACCTCATTCTGCTACAGTTAACCAAGAAGGCAACCGAAGTATACACGATGCCCGAACAACAGTGTTTGTACCAAGCGCAACGCCGTGCAAGAACTATTCGGCAAGTATTATTCCAACAGGAGCTTCGAAAGTCCCTCGGTTTTCCCATCAATCCGCAAAAGACTAGCTGTTTTGGTGGACCTGTCTCACCGCTGCCATATACCCGGTGTGCGCCATCGTACTATCACAATCAACGGAACTTTGTGGCTGGGAAGGCAGGTGCTGGGCAATGTATCCCGATGCAGTTACGTTTCAGGCCTATGTATACACCACTCCCGCCAAGCATCACTCCAGTTTGCGGTAACGTTGAAGGACGATTTCCTGCCAGTCTACCACCCGGAACGAATTTATCGGCATATCTCGAATCACCAGGCGATCCAGGCTTCCAATCGGTCTCTCGGAACATCTCCCGTAACTCGTGCCAACCGAAATGCGACTACATCGCTAACTTTCGGAAGCCAGCGAACATGGTAAGTCCCTGCCCGTACCCCCCACCGGAGCCCAGAAATCCCCTGCTGTGCATCAACGATGGACTCGTCGTCGGTTTCACTCCAGATCGCACACTCATCAACGAGCTGACTGAGGACGACTGCCAAAAACTGGGTCTCTGCGGTCCGCGTAGAACACCCGACTTCTTCTTGTCTTCGCCCATCACGCTGAATGCTGTGAAAACTTCGATACGGGGGCTGGAGAAGGCCATGCTGTACCCTCCGAAGCCGTGGCGTGACCCGTGTGGTGGGCGTGTATACCATCGACTGGCCAACAATGATTACTTCGAACAGTGGTGATGGCAATTTTAGGTTATTCGATTTATATGTGACTGTCAAGCGAATACACACGCTAGTGAAGTCGCTCTGTGTTCTTCATGAGATCGCCTGGAAACCCGTGAATCATGATTTTGCGATGGTCGATTCCAACGGTTGCAATACATTGAAAGCCGTCATACATGGTGATTATAGTGGCTGGTGCGAGGTGTATATTTATATATTGATATGCTATCTGTATCCATCTGTTCCAAATGAGTGAAATGACTAGCAGAAGCAGCCACTGCCACGATATTCATACTGCTGTAATGTATGCAGTGTGTTCCGTATGTCTAAATTGACTTCGGTGTATTTTGTTATAAATGGGCGTCACATAACTATTAACTAGGCAGTTGCGGCGCCCTAAAACCCCAATCATCATCATTTTGTTCTAATTTCGAATGGGCCAGTATTTTGTCCCCGAAGCAGACTTGTCAATGATTCATATTTGTCATGAGTCGATTCACAGTGATTCACGGACCACAATGCATGATTCAATCACTCAACATTACCATAATGAATGATTCAATCATGATTCAATCACTCAACATCACCATAATGAATGATTCAATCATGATTCAATCACTCAACATTGCCATAATAAATGATTCAATCTTGATTCAATCACTCAACATTAAAGGGAAGTGTCGACTCCTTTGTCTAATTCCTTTGATTTTGAATGTGCGACTCTAAGATTTTATGAGCGTGATAGGGAGGTCATGTTCTACCTGTGTGCCAATTTTCATGCACATCAAAATAGTCTGCTGTTTGACCTGCTCTAACTCCTTTGATTTTAAATGTGCGACTCTAAGATTTTACCAGAATGATCACTAGGTCGTGATCTATCTGTGTACCAATTTTGAAGCCAATCCAAATGGTCGGCGAATGTATTTCCGAATGTGAATGTGAATGTGAGCCAATTGGACACGCGTGTTGTTTATTTTGATTATAAAATGATATTTATAATATTTATTATAATTGCAAATTCCAAGTTCCAAAAGCATTAATGACTTTACGTTTCACTTTATTGAGCGAATAGAACATTTATTTTGATTTTGCATTAGGTATTACTTTTTTATAAAGCATGATGTGGAATAAAGCGGCGCCGATGCGACAGTGATATTTGGGACATGCGGAGGTCATGCAAATGTTTGTTTATGATTTAGTTTTTGATATGGTATAGCCTAGAAATTAGGAAAAGGTGGGTACCTTTTGATAATTTTTCGTGTGAAAAGGTGTGCGTGTACTGTGTGGTTTATGAACCAAAGTATGAGTTAGTTACCTTTTCTAAGTATTTAGGTACCTACCCCTAACCCTACCAGTTCCAAGGTATTCACCTAGTTAGGGCTGATTGAACAGTGGCTTTGTGCCCACTGGAGTTGGACACAAAGCCTCGCTTTCTTTACGCATAGATGAATTACAGGCTACAGCTCAGGACACAGATCTCATATAATTGGCCATTAAAGGAAATAGTTCACCTTCAACATGGTATTTTGAACTGAAATAGCAGTTTTGTAGCCCGTGTTGAGAAATCCTTATCTGCAACTTTTCTTGGCTGAAAAGACTCCAGCCGAAGATATTGGACTTTTTGGCGAAGGAATGCGGCGCATATATGATATACCGTACCGTCTGAGAGTGCCAGCACTACCAGGGCGCATGCGCAGACCAATAACGCACACCATAAACTTAATAATTTACGACCTTCTGTCCTGAATTGGCGCGATGTAGGACCATTTTTGGAAATAAAAGAAACTGTATTAAAAAATATAATAAAATCATGTTCTGATAAATTTTCCGAAGGTGAACTATTTCCTTTAAGTGCCTGGTTTGTCCACAGGGCACAGATGAATGCTGGGCCGCTGGCATATTTTGTGGACAGTTTATGCTGTTCGACCAAAAAATAGTTATTCTTTGAGCAATGAATGATTCAATCAGCCTATTTTATATGTATGAATGATTCAATCAGTGACTCACAACAGGTTTGCGCATAAGGTGAATCGATTCATGAGTCATTCATTTGAAATAAGAATGATTCAATCAAAAGTAGTCGATTCACATTGAATCATTGACAAGTCTGACCCGAAGGCGGAGCAAAATAGGCCGAGAGATGAATAATATCCATTTATCCATTTATAATATCAAAGCAAATATCAAAGCAAACTCCATTAAGTCCATTTATAATATCAAAGCAAACTAAAGTTTTCTGACAAAATAGAATAATGCAATACGGGAGTTGAAATTATTACGCTAAATCGAGCATCGCAACATCGTTGTGTTATCTTCGTTGAGGCTTAAAGGAAATAAATAGTTCACCTTCAACATGGGGTTTTTAACTGAAATAGCAGTTGTGTATAGCCCGTGTTGAGAAATCCCTATCTGCAACAGTTCTTGTCTGAAAAGACTCTCCAGCCGAAGATATTTGACTTTTTGGCGAAGAAGTGCGGCGCATATATGATATACCGTACCATCTGAAAGTGCCAACACTGCACGGAGCATGCGCAGACCAATAACGCACACCATAAACTTAAGGAAATAGTTCACCTTCAACATGGGATTTTGAACTGAAATAGCAGTTTTGTAGCCCGTGTTGAGAAATCCTTATCTGCAACTTTTCTTGGCTGAAAAGACTCCAGCCGAAGATATTTGACTTTTTGGCGAAGGAATGCGTCGCATATATGATGTACCGTACCGTCTGAGAGTGCCAGCACTGGTCTGAGCATGCGCAGACCAATAACGCACACCATAACATTAATAATTTACGACCTTCTGTTCTGAATTGGCGCGATGTAGGACCATTTTTGAAAAGAAAAAAGAAACTGTATTAAAAAATATAATAAAATCGTGTTCTGAAAATTTGTCCGAAGGTGAACTATTTCCTTTAATAATTTACGACCTTCTGTCCTGAGTTGGCGCGTGTAGGACGATTTTTGAGAGAAAAAAAAACTGTATTAAAAAGTATAATAAAATCATGTTCTGATAAATTTTCCGAAGGTGAACTATTTCCTTTAACTGTCGACCCTTTCCTTTCACGGTTCGTTGGAAGGGTTCGGAGGGTCAAAATACGGGAGATGCACCAATCGAAAGCTGAGCTCACGCGGAATCCAGCGATTTATATTTTTTTCCAAAAAAAAATCCATCATCATTTTTTTAATCGACGTTTTGTCCAAAATCGCGCCCCTTTCGTTTGGCCAGGGCTATCGCGTATGGTATGGCGAAAATGCAGACCAATGACATGTCTACCGATTCGTCATGCTCTGCAGTCTGCACGTCAAGGTTTCATAGAGTGTAAAGCCATTAGATGGTTTGGTTGGTTGCACGGCTGCATCAAAGCCAAGCGCTACCGGTGTCGGCACTAAGGCGCACTCCCGCCCGCGCCTCACGCGCAGAATCGCCACTCGCGACGCGCGAGCTGAGTACTGCGCGCCGCCGACCCGGCTTACGGAGCGGGCTCTTGGCCAGTCACGGACAAACGATGCATCGCATGTTGAAAAACCTAGCTCAGTCCTAGGCGGCGGCCCACCTAGGCGGCGGCCCAGCTATTCAAGGAGATCGTGACAAATTTTCAGGCACCTCCGATCACTACAAATGGTACTTTTTGACAATTGTATGCATCATATTTGCCAAACGTAGCCTCTGACCGGGACTGGGCGCCGGCCCGGCTCGGCCAACTTCGAGTCTGTACACGATGTGACGTCAGAGGCGCGGCCGCCGCCGCCGGTCATGACCTCACCCTGACCGGTATCATGACCTCACGCTGACCGGCCAGCCGGTCGGCGGCGGCCGCGCCGTGGCCTCTGACGTCACATCGTGTACAGACTCGAAGTTGGCCGAGCCGGGCCGGCGTCCAGTCCCGGTCAGAGGCTACGTTTGACAAATATGGTGCATACAATTGTCGAAAAGTACCATTTGTAGCGATCGGAGGTGGCTGAAAATTTGTCACGATCTCCTTGGATAGCTGGCCTAGTGGACAGAACCAGGTTTGTAAACATGCGATGCACCGTTTGTCCGTGACTGGCCGAGAGCCCGCTCCGTAAGCCGAGTCGGCGGCGCGCAGTGCTCAGCTCGCGTGTCGCGAGGGGCGATTCTGCGCGTGAGGTGTGGGCGGGAGTGCGCCTTAGTGCCGACACCGGGAGCGCTTGGCTTTGGTGTAGCCGTGCAACCAACCAGACCATCTAATGGCTTTGAATGCTATGATACCTTGACGTGCATAGCATAACGAATCGGTAGACATGTCATTGGTCTGCATTTTCGCCATGCCACGCGTGATAACGAAACGAAAGGCTGCGATTACGCCGCGAAACGAAGGGCCATACGAAAGGGGCGCGATTTCGCACAAAATGTCGATAAAAAAAGCGCTCGATGGATTTTGGAAAACCTCACTGAATTCACTGAAAAACATCACTGAATTCCGCGTGAGTTCAGCTTTCGAATAGTGCATCTCCCGTAGTTTGACCCTCCGAACCCTTCCAACGAACCGTGCTTTCTAGTCTACATTGACCTTTTGCCTGTCAAATACAGGGTGTCCTGAAATTGACTGGCCGTTGGTCATTTGGTCGTATCCCCCCCCCCCCCCCGGCACGCTGGCGGAACCAATGTGGACGAACCGAGACCCCGCCTCAGGACTTCCTTGCTTGTTGGCTGATCACGTGACCCAGCCGGGCGACCCGACCTCAGCCGCGATGGGGGGTCAGAGGTCAGTTTCCGAGAGGTACCGTCCGCGCGCGGAGCCAGTGTCCACCATAGTAAAGGAACACCCTTTGTTGACTCGACGCGCCACCGCGCGGTTGGCATGGTTTGCGGCGGTATAACCCAGGAATGGTGTTGCTAAGCAACTCGGGGTGTCCCGTCAGCATCATGCAAATCTGGATAGCTCGAGACCGCAAGGGAGAAGCGCTCGAAAACCGCACCGGTCACGGGAGGTAGACTGCGCTGACTCGAGGGGCCAAAGCCACCCAGAAAATGCACCAGTCAACGAGGGAATTGGCCAAAAGACTGACCGCGAAGGGTCAACCGGACACCGGTGTCCAAGACGACCGTCCACAACTGCCTGACCAAGTGTCTGAACCTCAAGCCGTGCAAGCCGTGCCGCCAGCCGATGCTGACAGAAGCTGCAGAAGCTCAAGTGGCTGGCTTTCGCCCGGGAGCGCAATAATTTGACTAGCCAAGACTGGCGGCGCGTCCTGTTCAGTGATGAGTCTCCCTTCGAGCTACTGCACCCGCCGAACCGCCAGAACGACCGCGTCTGGGCGCACAGCAGCTCTGAAGTGTCCGCCACTGGTGAAGCACCCGCTGAAAATCACGGTCTGAGCCATGATGAGCTATCAGGGGCTCTCAGAGCTGCACCTCGTTCCCGCGGCCAGACCGTAATGGCAGAGTGCTACGTGAAGGAGGTGTCCAAGAAGACGGCGACATCAGCGATGCAGCGGAAGAAGCAGAAAGGGTCACCAACCACGATCAAACTTCTGCCGAGGATGTCAGAAGCGATATTCCAGCAGGACGGCGCTCCGACACACAACGCGGCCAGGACTCAGGAGTGGTGTAGCGCCAACCTCCCGGCGTTCTGGCAGAAGGTGTGTGTCGGGGCAACAGTCCTGACCTGTTGTATTGTATTGTATTGCAGCAAAACAACCACAGGCACAGAGCCCAGTTACGGTTGCAGTCAGACTAGGATAAATTAAAACATTCACAGATAACGCGAGTTCACACGAAACACAGGCCCGCACAGTACAAAAAGCAAAAACACAACACCACACTGTACCGTAAAAACAACAGCATAAAGTAGCCATTAAAAGCGCTGGTAAAAGTAAAAAGTAAATTAAATGAAGCGCTGGTGGAGGAAAAAAAACTAAAAGTAAAACAAAACACCTGTCACACCTGTCGCACCTGTAGTAAAAATGTAATTAAATGAAGCGCTGGTGGAGGCAAAGGACCTAAAAGTTTTTATTAAAAAAAACACCTGTCGCCATCGAGAATATCTGGGCCATCGTGCAGGGAGAGCTGGATAGGATGGAGCCGGCCACCTCCGAGCAGGCGCTGGTCAGCAACCTGAAGGCTTGGCGTCGCATCAGCGCCGAGACGCTGGACAATCTGACGTGCGGGATGCCTCAGCGCATGAGTGTGTGATTGTGTCCGACTGGGGGAGGATGCATTTGTAAATATACTATGAACCAAGCATGATTTGTTTCATTGTTAAATTAATGTGAGGAAGGGACAATCAATTTCGGGACACCCTGTAGTTTGCCTTGGCTGTTTTACTGTTCGTGCACTCTATAATCTTATCCCTCCATTCGTTGGTACTTACCTACAGGTGCACCCTCTGTGTAGCGTACGCGGCTGCTCGCACCTCTATCCTTAACCTGGATCCCCCCTATATGACGCCTGGAGCTCTGTGATGACGCCTGGAGCCGCTTCTGTGATGACGCCTGGAGCCGCCTCTGTGATGACGCCTGGAGTCGCCCATGGGTCCGGTCGATAATGGCCAAAGGCAACTATTTGAACCAAAAGCACTGTTTATCTAGGCTGTCGCGATCGTCGCATGGATTCTCCCCGCTCCCCACACATCCCCGGGCAGGCGAACTAGCGTTACTAGAGCTGCTGCAGCATTACCTTGGAGTAATGCCTCGTGGCTCCGCTGCTGCAGCATTACCTTATAGAGTAATGCCTCGGGGCTCCGTTGCTGCAGCATTACCTTAGAGTAATACCTCGTGGCTCCGCTGCTGCAGCATTACCTTAGAGTAATGTTTCGGGGCTCCGCTGCTGCAGCATTACCTTAGAGTAATTTCTCGTGGCTCCGCTGCTGCAGCATTACCTTAGAGTAATGCCTCTTAGTTCCGCTGCTGCAGCATTACCTTAGAGGAATTCCTCGTGGTTCCGCTGCTGCAGCATTACCTTAAAGTAATTCCTCGTGGCTCCGCTGCTGCAGCATTACCTTAGAGTAATTCCTCGTGGCTCCGCTGCTGTAGCATTACCTTAGAGTAATGCCTCGTGGCTCCGCTGCTGCAGCATTACCTTAGAGTAATGCCTCGTGGATCCGCTGCTGCAGCATTACCTTAGAGTAATTCTTCGTGGCTCCGCTGCTGCAGCATTACCTTAGAGTAATGTATCGGGGCTCCGCTGCTGCAGCATTACCCTAGAGTAATGCCTCGTGGCTCCGCTGCTGCAGCATTACCTTAGAGTAATTCCTCGTGGCTCCGCTGCTGCAGCATTACCTTAGAGTAATGTCTCGTGGCTCCGCTGCTGCAGCATTACCTTAGAGTAATGTCTCGGGGCTCCGCTGCTGCAGCATTACCTTAGAGTAATGTCTCGTGGCTCCGCTGCTGCAGCATTACCTTGAGTAATGTCTCGGGGCTCCGCTGCTGCAGCATTACCTTAGAGTAATACCTCGGGGCTCCGCTGCGGCAGCATTACCTTATAGTAATGTCTCGGGGCTCCGCTGCTGCAGCATTACCTTAGAGTAATTTCTCGTGGCTCCGCTGCTGCAGCATTACCTTATAGAGTAATGCCTCGGGGCTCCGCTGCTGCATCATTACCTTAGAGTAATTCCTCGTGGCTCCGCTGCTGCAGCATTACCTTAGAGTAATATGCCTCGGCCCTCGTGGCTCCGCTGCTGCAGCATTACCTTAGAGTAATTCCTCGTGGCTCCGCTGCTGCAGCATTACCTTAGAGTAATGTATCGGGGCTCCGCTGCTGCAGCATTACCTTAGAGTAATATGCCTCGGCCCTCGTGGCTCCGCTGCTGCAGCATTACCTTAGAGTAATATGTCTAGGCCCTCTGGGCTCCGCTGCTGCAGCATTATCTTAGAGTAATGCCTCGGGGCTCCGCTGCTGCAGCATTACCTTAGAGTAATGCCTCGTGGCTCCGCTGCTGCAGCATTACCTTAGAGTAATATGTCTCGGCCCTCTGGGCTCCGCTGCTGCAGCATTACCTTAGAGAAATTCATCGTGGCTCCGCTGCTGCAGCATTACCTTAGAGTAATGCCTCGTGGCTCCGCTGCTGCAGCATTACCTTAGAGTAATGCCTCGTGGCTCCGCGTTTCTCATGGTAACTAGCGTTTCTCATGGTGACTTTTTGCTTCGGATCGGACGCACGCTAGTCTGTCTTCTGAACAAGGCATGATGCAGCAGTATTTTATTGCAATGGAACACACGAGGAAAGTACTCAGAGCCTGCGGTCGGGCCCGGCGATCGGTGCAGCTGGGCGTGCCGCACACTGATGCGGCGCCGAGTTTGCGGTGACGGTAAACTGCAGCTCTAACCAACGACCTTGGGAGTTTCGCCGATGGCGGCACATCAATAGCCTCTGCGTGCAAGCGGCATGGACCGGAGCCAGACGCCGCGACGGTAGACCAGTGAGGACACCTGCACAACGCTGCTGTCACCGCCACGGGTACAGGTGAGTGTCCATGGGGACAATGGGGGTTGAGGAATAACGTGATGGTGCCGATTTGGTTATGTATTTATGGTGTGTGCTGTTTTTTTGCTCTCTCTTCTCTGCTTGAGTCAATGGGCATGGTCAATGATTGATCATGCCGTCCGTTGCCTAGTTTCATACTTCATCTTCTTAAGATAATCTTTTCAAAATAACTGAAACGTCCCCATCAAGAAATCGTGTTAGCAGATCGGCACGGGGAAAGGAAAATGGGCACAGCTAGACGCTAGTGCCCGGGGACGCCGCACGTGTCGGGGAGCGACTAGCGGCAACACGGAAACAGGCCAGTGGAAGCATACCAGTATATATTAGCTACCCTCTCCGTCTGAAGCCCCGGGCGTCATATTCAAAGAATTTCGTCAGCTCTTTGTCTTCAACCCTGGGAAACGTTTGCCGCTGGCTTCTGAAATGTGCTCATCAGTCTACAAGACCGTTGACAACGTCACGCTCCATTGCTCAAGATCCATATATACGCTATGATGTACTTGAGCATGAAAATGCGTGCATCTTTTCTGTGAGCATGCCGTCGCCGTTTTGATAAGGTGCCGCCTCTGGCTATATGCCGTCAGCGTTTCACATCATGGCGCCATGCCAGCGGTTTCCTGGCTAAAAACCGCTGACTCACGCTGACGGCCTGTCCGTTCTGCTTGGTCAACCACAAGGCCATGGTCAACCACTGTCTGCCTCCTCGTATCTTCAGCTGGTGCTGCCGCTGCTCCGCGTGCAGCTGTTCCCCCGTTCGCCCGATTCCGCTTGTTCATGGTGACGATTGGCCGGCGTGATCCAGTCTCTGCCCGGGGCCGGGGACCTTGCCTCAGGCTATAAATAGTTCCCTGATGGTTGGTCGCGAGCAGAGTTTGTCACGGGCCGGGCTGGCCCTATGGGTCATGGGCCGGGCCTCAACTTTAAGGAAATCACCGGGCTCTGCAGTCGGGCCTGGGCCGAGAATGTTGATTGAAGTAATGCGCGCAAGCTCAGGTCAGAGCTTAACAATATTGTAACCCACTTCCACAGCAACACACTGCTGCTATGGCTGTTTTTTTTGCATAGTTGGTTCATTGTTTCACATGTATAGTATACAAGTAAATATGCTAGGATAATGATTGCAAATTTTGTAAAAATAATTATATGCTTAATCTGAACGGGCCGGACCGGGCCTGGGCCTCAATATTATGAATTTGACCGGGCCTGGTCCGGGCCTGGTCCGGGCCTGGGCTTGGTGTTCATGGGTCCGGGCCGGTCCGGTCTGGGGGTTGGTGGGCCCGTGACAAACAAGCTGGTCGCGAGCGCCCGACGCAGCCACACATGTCGCGTCATTGTCACTGGCAACGGTGACTCTGGCTCAGAAACGGTCCCCGGTTCTCTCCTGCAAAGTAGTTAAGGGTTAGTGACGTGATGTCCGACTCAGAGTAATAGTTTCTATCGAAAACGGTGGAAGTCATTCTTGATTATGTTGTATGTTACGACGAAATTGCTCCCTCACAAAGCGTCAAGGTGCTAGGTGTTGTCATCTACCCACACCTGTCATGGAACTGCCACGTCTCGTCGGTCGTTCAGCGTTGCTATTGTGTGCTGGTAGGACTCGCGCGAATCCGTCATAAGCTGCCAAAATGCGTCAGACGTCTGCTGGTCGAGGCTCTCGTCTTCCCTCACATACGTTATTGCATAACGGTGTGTGGAAACTGTACACTGGCGGATTCAGGGGGCGGCAGGGGCTAAAGCCCCCCCCCCCCATTCCAAGCTCAACAGGGGCGGCAATAGAAATTAGTTCCCCCCCCCCCCCCCAAAAAAAAAAAAATCCGCTGAAACTGGCGATGAAAAATGGGTACTGCCTGCGAGAAGAAAAAAATCTTGCAATTTTTTTCTCGCCTCGTTCGTGTTTCTTTATTTGGTAGCTTTTTGGTAGCAGTAGGGATAGGGAAAGTGGCGCGTCTGACGCTATTTTGGAGTGGTTCACAACCAACGTAAGTTATAATTTTACACGCAGTGTCGCAGCCTTTGGTATATATCGCCTTGCCTTTGGTCTCCTGCTGTCTGCTGGAGCGCGTGAGTGAACTTCCTTGTATAGGTACCTATGTTGTGTGGAATACGTCTACTAGTATTAAGTTAAGTAGGGTAATTAGGTTCAGTTTGAGAAAACAAATCCCAATGTTCTTCTTTGTGTAGCTATGGATTGATTTCCAGATATGTACCGAGCAGGTATGAAATAAATGATTATTATTATCATTTTTGGTGATAGCATAGCCCTATCATTTTTTGCAGAAATAATAATGGGACAGTGGTGGATTTCTGAATCTGGAATTTGGGTCATTATGTGCCTGTCACCTATAAGACATGCAAAAATGCCATATGGAGGCTTATAAATTATGCATAACCTTACCTTACCTAACCAAAGTTGAAATTTACTATAAAAGCTGAGGGCCTGTAATAAAGGAAAAGGGCATCAAATAGAAAATAAAAAGGAGATGCTGACTGACAAGGTTCTTGTAAGCCTAAATGTAATCCTAGCATAGTAAAAATATGTTTTGCAAGGTTTGGTCCCTGTAGGAAAGGGACAAAGTGTGGTGCGGCTCTGCATTACCACAGGGCTCAAACATGTACTTGGGACAGCAAAAATGCAGCCTGAAATGGGGCAGCTTGCTTCTCCGCAGTGATGAGCATGAGCAGTGATTTGGTTGAATCATACCTCTCTTTATCATACTATAGCTGCTGACCCCAAATCATGCAGCTTGTTATTTTTTTTCTTGTTCATGTTTCCTCTATTTTGAAGAATTTTGGTAGCAGGAGGGAAAGTGGTGCATGCATATTTGGAAATGTTGAATACAAAATCCAGACCCATCATACTTAAGTAGCCATAAGTCAGCCAAAACTAAAGATATTGCTTTGAAATTTGGTGTGGGTATTGTCTATGCTTCGTTCTCTAATATATATTCTGGTTTTGGTAGCAGTAGGGATAGAGAAAGTGGCGCGAAAGTAGCAGTTTTTTAACATGTTTTAAAATTTTGATTTGGTGGATTTTTTCCTCTTTCTCCAATTTGTTTTTCTTCATAAAATCATATAAAATATCAAATCATATGAAAAGGCCGGAATATATATTGGAGAACCAAGTATGGACGATGCCAAAACCAAATGTCAAAGTAATATCTTGAGCGTTGACTGACTTATGACTCCCTAAGCAGTGGCGTACACAGAAATTCACAAAGAACCAGGTCATTGCCTTGAGGGGCGCCACCTGATCGACAGGGCCGCCACCAATATTGGCGAAATTTGCCTCTCCTTTCGCACTGTGCGGAAGGAGAATCACTGGCCGGAAGGGCACCATCACTCGCCAAAGAGGGGCAGTCACTAGTCGGAGGAGCGCCGTCACTCGCCGGAGGGGCGCCGTCACTAGCCGGAGAGGCGCCGTCACTCGCCGGAGGGGCGTGGTCACTGGCCGGAGGGGTGCTGTCACGGGCCGGAAAAGCGCCGTCTATGGCAGGGGACGCCCTCACTGGCCGGGGGCGCCGTCACTGGCCACAAAAAGTCGTCACTGGCTGGGGGAGCGTCCTCACTGGCCGGAGTGGTGCTGTCACTGGCCAGAGGGGCGTCGTGACTGATCGGAGGGGCGCCAGCTTTGCATGGGCGCCTCGGATCCAAAGGACCAGGTCATGACCTACATGACCTGATAGTTGATACTCGGTACGCCGCTAACCCTAAGTATGATGGGCCTTGACTTTATATTCGACATTTCCCAATATGCGTGGCCGGTCTGGCGCTATTCGCGATCTGGAGCGATTCCTGCAACCAACGTAAGTTCAAAAACGTCGCGTTTTGGCGCCAAAGTTTATAGCGCTGAATAGCGTGCGTGGAACGCATTTCGACAGTATTTGAGGAATTGTGACTGGGACTTGGGTATCGTTGTTTTCCTTTTCCCTGTAAACATGTAGCCAAATAAAATTCACACTTTGTGAATTTGTAGGTAAAGTTAATATTGTTCATTGTCATGGTTATTTTAAATTACTATAGCTTGGGATGGCTACTTTGGCCCAGTGTCCCCAAATTTGTCGATTTGGGTGCAAAATGACATCCAAATGTGAATAATTTTCCACTCTCTCTCCCCATTTTAGGAATGAATTTCCCACTCCCAAATGATAAATTGTGATATTGATTCTGACTAAAAATACATGAATTCAACGAAGACTACTACTTTTGATATTCAAAACAGAAATCAATATTGTACCACTTTCTACATAATTTTCCACTCTCATGGTCTTTATTGGCTCACATTTTCCAATCTGACACCCAAGCAAAAATGGAATTTTGGGACACTGCTTTGGCCTCAGGTCATATCCAGACTCGAGTAATTTCAGGTACCAATTTTAAATCTGACACCCATTTTGCACCATGCTTAGGTACTTATCCCGGTGCATTGTATGGGTGCTATGAGTAGAGGTCTCACAATTTTTAGCATTTCCAAATAGTCAAGATCAGACTCAGCATGAACTCAGCTACATTTTTTTTTAAAGCGACAGAAAAGGTAAAATTGGGTTTGTCTGGTTTTTACCACTGGCGAATCCAGAAGAGTGGAGGCATTAGGGGCAACCCCCCCCCCCCCCCCCCCCCCCCCCCCCCCCCACCCCACCCACCACACACACACAGGAGCATGGCGGGAATTCAATACAAGGATGTCCCCCGCCCCGCGTGTTCCTGTATTGGCTGTAAGAAGTGATAATTAGGAAGAAAAAAAATCCCCCCGGTCAATGACTCAACCCGACACACCACTACCTCCCCCCCCCCCGCTCAACGATTTTTCGCGTTGACGGCCCGACTCCACCCCTCCCCCCCCCCCCCGGTCAGCAACTTTCGCTGCTGAAGCGGAGCGAAATTTTAGCCCCCCCCCCCCATTCTCTCGGACCCTAGATCCGCCAGTGAAACTGTACCGCGGCACAGAGGCAGCGCGTGCAAAAGTGACTGCCCTCGGCCGGCGCGATCATGTCACCCCGTCATTACGGGAGCTCGGATGGCCTAATGTTGATGACAGGATCACCGAACGTGACATTGCCGCTGTGCGCCACCTCATCACTGCCCCCAGCGCCTCAGAACCGCTGCGCCGTCCGGTGGTTAG
This sequence comes from Chirona hameri, assembly GCA_036785665.1. NCBI lineage: Eukaryota > Metazoa > Arthropoda > Thecostraca > Balanomorpha > Balanidae > Chirona > Chirona hameri. The sequence goes on from JAXIVJ010006522.1 coordinate 37,268, forward strand.
GCGTGCCGACGTGAACGCCCGCCACACGCGCGCCAGTGAAGGCGGCCAGCTCGAGTTGCCCCGCGTGCGGACGGAATTCGCAAAGCGCAGCTTCATTTACCGAGCCGCGAGTGCCTGGAACGCCCTAACACCAGAGGCTAGGAGATAGCCAGTCTGCATGCTGCATCTGTATACCGAGATATGGTTGCGATCGGTGCCAGCAGCTGGGGTCGGTCTGTGTTGCCACTCTTTTGCCGCTGTGTTTTATCATCTGTATTTTTATCATCATCTGATGCTGTATTTTTGTTTTATCCTGGTGTGCTTCATTTGTGTAATGACGTGGATACCATACAATCCATACTATGGAGGGTCCTAATACGTATATCTGTATCTGTATCTGTATCTGTATCTGTATCTGTATCTGTATCTGTATGTCTGTATCTGTATCTGTATGTTGCTACCGAACTAGGGGTGCACTAAGCGGATTGGACCTCACAGTGCCTAACTTTAGCCGATGCTTTGTTTCAGTTTGTGCAGCCATGTCTCGTATTATTCTGTTCCTGGGCTCCACCCGTGACGGACGCAATGGTGAACGGGTCGCTAGGCACCTCGTCAAACTGCTGGAGGAGAAAAAACACAACGTCAGCATCTTTGGTAAGCATCCGCTTCGGTAGGATAAACACTGGTTCATGCACAGGGCTGCGGAGTCGATCGGTTTTCAGGTAACTCCGACTCCGCCTCCGAAATCGACTCCGGCCTCTAATTAGCTGAAGCTATTGACAACGGGCACAAGAAGTGACCACCCGCAGCGAGTTTACCCGTTTCAAAATTGGATCTCATTTAATTGAAAATATAGCATTAATGTGGAATGTTTCACCTTTCTGAAAGTTGTCAAATATACGCTGGTTGTAGTAGAAAATATGATGTAAGTGCTGCTGAAAACGATGGTGATATTTTTCACTCGAAAAGTCACTTAACTTTATACAAATTAAGTTTTTAGATTTGGGCGAATGACATCATTATTGAGCTAATAGACCGCCGCTGATTGGCTGAAAAAGTGGCTGTCATGGCCAATCAGCGGCTGCACCAGCCTGGAGTCATTTTGAAAATGGTAAATTAAATTGCTTAAAAACGGTTAAGTTGGGGGGAAAATGACCTTAGTAATTTAGACATTTCAATAACAGCTCAAGATAATGGCTATCTCAGTTTAAAACTAATACAAAGGAGAAACATTCCCTTTGAATGAAATATATAGACATTGTCTGACCACAACATTCTATTTCACGATTCCAGAAGTCTACAAAATAGAAGTTGTCAGGTCTTGTGACAACCCTACCAACCACATGGATATTAACCAATAAGTAAATACTATCATGAATTGCACGACGTTTAACTCGCCTGAGCAAGCTATACGTCACTTTAAACCGGTTTTTCTGCAAATTGATTTCTCGTGGTCGTTGCTTAGATTCCTTGGGGTGACATTTTGGATCTGCATCCGATGACACACCCTAGGTTCGATTTCGCTCACCGTTGCACACGATTGAAACGAGTGTTTAGCATGCCTGAAGATCATTAAATGGCAAGGGAATCGAAGCAAGCAAAGTCGAACGGGCATGATGTTTTAGCCATCGCCACCGGTGGTTCACTGAAATGCACCTGCAAACAAAAATTGCCCTAGCGCTTACCATGATTGACAGCCGGAGTCGGAGTCGGAGCCGGAGCCGGAGTCGGCAAAATTCGGCCCAATCTGACTCCGACTCCGGCCGAGATCACGGACTCCGACCGACTCCGACTGCGACTCCGACTCCGCAGCCCTGCTCATGCATTCTGACAATTCACTTGTCACCGTACGGTAGGCGCGTTACAAAGACTGGATGAGCTTATCTTCACGCGTTGATTACCTTACTTAGTTGGATTGGATATAAAATAAGCTGACTTTGATGGTGCCTGTACATAGATGTCGATTTATATACTTTTTGGGTGGCCCTCGGCCCCCCAATGTTGAGTTCGCCCCCCCCCCCCCAATGGTTCCCTCGGCCCCTCCAATGGTACCAGCTCGCCCCCCCCCCCCCCCCAATGTTTTTGGCCGCTGGCGGATCCAAGAGGGGGCAAGGCGGCCAAGCCTCCCAAATCAACTGAAAGCGGCAAACAATTGACACGTTTCCTATTTCAAAAGGAAATCTACGCAGCTTTGACTAAGAAAAGTTTGTTTTAAATCATCTCTTCATGTATAGAAGATGCGAAAACCGGTTAATTTGTAACATATTTGCAATGTTTTATTTTTAGGGTATTTTTCCGAAGAAATCGGCTTTTTGAATTGATTTTTTAAATTATTTGTTTAGGGTTCAGGAACCAAAGTTGTCAAAAACCCGAGATATCCATTTTGTAGCCCTTGCCACTTGCTATCTTCAAACGTTGTTGTCGATTGCATTGTTCTCAAAGTATGGGCTTTGTACGATCTGTTAAAGTTTAGTTGATTTTTTTTCTTCTCCAAACTCGTGTAGTGACGTCACTAAATTCGTTATATCTCTTTTTTCTCGACAAAATTGCTTCATTTATGCACAGAAGACATACAATTGGTATAGAAGAAAGTACCCAAATTTTCAGGTTTGTTTTTTAGCTATTGCGAAAATTATTCAGGGGGAGATATTGCCCCCCCCCCCCCTTCCCCAGTCAATGGCAGGTTAACATTGCCGTTTTACTAAATAAGAGTTCCATGTAAGGACTTGGGCAGACCGGCCAAAAACGTTGGTTTGAGGAGCCTTCCGACAGCATTTCAAAACTCATGAGATTTCGTCTGTTTTTGCATTATGAATTGACGAAAAATACTGTCTTTGTGCAAGTTACTTAGAATTTCTTTAAAATGCGTTAATTTTCAGCCGATTTCGGTTGTTTCGGTAAAGCCATGGCGCTGATAGGCTCCCCTTGGATACGGCCCTGTTCGCCCCTCTTCCCCAATCGTTTTGAATGTGCCTGTATATGCCTTGCGATGTTATGATAAACATTGCAGGAAGAATATTTCCCCAGGCCATATCTGAAATGTGATGTTAAATGTGACGTGTGCACATGATCTCGGCTTTGTTTCCACAGAACTTTGTAGCTATTGGCGCATATCATTTTGTTGTTCCGCCTTATGTTATTGCTTAAGGAAAGCTGCACGTTGTTTGATCGTTTAGGCGATATCTATCGCTCGAAGAAGTCAACTAGAATGTTTTGAATTTCTCTCAATATACATTTTGCCACTTCTCTAAATAGAAAGACACCTAGCAGCGCACCTCGGCTTAACACTTTCAGTGGTAGCGTCGCATGGCGCCATGTCACCAACGCCCCAATCCTAACCATACCCCCACCCACGCCTGGCCGGACAGACCCGCTGAAGATGCCGTTCGAGATGCTGCGCCAGCCGCTGCACTTCCTGCCGGACCAGTCGGCCGCGCCCGAGTGGCTGCGTGAGGCCAACAAATCCATCGTCGAGGCAGACGGCTTCGTGGTGGTGACACCCGAGTACAACTGCGGCCTGCCGCCGGCGCTGGTCAACATGCTGGACCACTTCCCGCCGGCCTCCTACCGCCACCGGCCCGTCGGAATCGCCTGCTACTCGCTCGGTACGTGATGTCACGCGATAGGTGTCGCTAGTGCCGGGGGAGAAATCGATAAAGATGGCGCTGTCGGACGGTAGTTTGGCGTTCGAGATGTCATGGTGATCATTGTTTGCCAAGTGGCTATAAAATATGTCCCGTAGTTTAGAAATACATGTTGACTTGCGATGCCGTGGCTCTGCACTATAAATTACACTGATATTTTGGTGTGTTTTAATGGTTAAAGTCGACGTTAAACGTGCGCCTGCCTGCGCACCGGTTAATATCCATGGTCACATTTGACCACGTCCACCACGAGCGCTGAATGCTGGGCAGCATAATTTCCACGAACATCCTCATTGGGCCAGATATCTCATATGAGCCTGTCAAGATTCACCATTGATGTCTCTCTGCTTGACTGTCAAGTGCCCGAAATTCAAACCTTGTTTACCGTATCCCTGCTCAGTACAAGGCTACCATCTCCACCCCCTGTGTGATCCCGCAGGGCCATTCGGAGGTCTGCGAGCGGCGGCGTTCGCGCGTCCGCTGCTCAGCGAGCTGGGTCTGGTGAGCATCCCCGCACAGTTCACCATACCGACAGTCACGCAGAGCTACTCGGCCGAGGCGGAGCCGCAGAACGAGCGCATCGAGAAAAACGCAAACAAACTGGTGGATGAGCTCACCTGGTACGTGGACGCCCTGAAGAAGGCCCGTCAGGACGGCGTGCCCAACTAGTGGCGTCACTGTGGTCGTCGTGACGTCATTGAGGGCCCGTGGGCCGGGCGCGGGGGCGTCGCGGAAGGGAGAGGGCGGAGGTTAAGGTTGTCACGGGTTTTCCTACTGTTCTGTTTGCAATGTGCAGTCATTGTTATCAATCGATGTGTTTGAGGCGGAAATCGCCTTGGGAATTTCGACACAAATCATCTGGTAGTGTCTTTCAGTCGTGATGTGTCGCATGTGCACCGCCGTCTTTTTTGCATCATTTCATGCTTCATCTTTAGCGAATATTGGGTACTTTTCCCAGCTGTGACGTAATAGCGAGTTGTAAACAACTTTCCCTTGATGGATCATTTTTCTATCGATCAAATATGTATGGACATAGATAACTGTAGTAACTGCGTAAGATAACTGTAGTTTCGTACAGTAAACAGTTACCTATGGTATGTAACAATACTGTACTTAGTTATATCAAACTGTCGTGATACTCATTAGGATTTGAAATAAATGGCTTTACTTTAGGCATATCTGACTTTTAAATATGGTGAAACAGACATCAGACATTTGCTTATATTTGTTCATGACTGTGACTTTGAGAGCACTTTCGGTGATAGTTGTTTCACTTCAAGGCTATCGATAGGAAATGTAACTCAGGACACAATTAGTTAACATTGTTATATTTAGCCGTCCTTGACCTGATAATTATGACCCCCCGCCCTAATATAACTATAAAGCGTGCTTAAGATGTGCCTTGTTTGCAGGGGCGCAGCCAGGATTTTGCGACGGGTGGAGGGGGGGGGGGGTGGGGGCTAACCGAAGTGGGCCCCTTAGCATTGGCTGATGCCCCCTCCCCCTCCCTAAAAAACATGAATTTGTTTGTAATTTTCATAAAAAAAAGAATTTTATTTAATTTTTATTGATTTTCACTGTTTTTTTATTGTATTTTTTTTATAATCCATCCCTAATATGGTTCCATGATAAAGTACATGCGTACTTAGATTTGTCCCTAGTAATTGTATTTGGTCTCTGGGCAGTGGCGACGCATTGCCGCTTGCCCCCCCCCCCCCCCCCCCTGGATCCGCTAGTGATGCCGTGGGGTCTAGCAAGGGAAGGGGCAGAGGGGTGACAATATCAGGGACGGCGGAAGCTCTTCATAGTTAGAGGGGGAAGGGGGGGAGGGCAAAGTTGATTTGTGGAAGTATATTATTTTCATGCAACGCCCAAAGGGTTAACTCGGCATTGACTGGGGTCTCAGCAGAACGCCATTGACTAGGGGGGCGTTACCCCTCTCCCCCTCCCCCTGGTTATATTCCGAACCAATGATCGCAGCGAGACGCGCAATGCGGCCATATAAATCTCTCAATGAGGCGAATCTAAAGCATACTCAAAAATGTCAAAGTGAGGTTAAACGTCAGGTCAGGTCAAAGGTCAAAATCGACGTATTTGAGTTTATGGGCCATACTTTCCATCCAAACCCTTCGATTACGACAATGATCACCGAAAATCCTGCCAAAGGTATGATACACATCTCGCATGAGCTAAAGTGAGATTGTTTGCCAAGGTCAAGTCAAGGTCAGGCCACAAAAGGGCACTATGCTCAAAATATCTACGAAAGTCATGCAACACATGTTTTATGAGTTATTTTCCACGTATAATTCGACAGTGATAGTCATTTTACCACCTGACTTAATTAACGTGAAGTTAATTTCAAGTTCAGGTCAAGTTCAGGTCACTGAAGGTCAAATTTTGTAATTGATCAATCTATATAAAAAATGCATGTTTATAGACCATTTTTTCTCAGAAATACAGTGGTGCCATTGATTTGTCTGTATCTGGTCATAAAAGCCAAACAACGCAATTGTTAAATATGACGTCATGAATTACCCATGCTTTAGATGCCATAAGTCAGTCAACAATAGTGATATAATTCCGGAATTTGGTATGGTAGTTTGCCATATGTGGCTATCTGACATATATTCCGGTTTTTGTAATAGCTTTGACAAATTTGATTTTGTGGGCATTTTCCTCCATTTTTTTGGGAGGGGTTAAAAGAACTCCTTTTTTTAATCCGAGATAGCTATGTTTTAGCCCTTGTCATTGTCTATCTTTTGACGTTTTTGGATTGCATTTTGCTCAAAATATGGCATTTGTACGGTCTGTTACATTTGAGCTGATTTGGTGTAAAACTCGTGTGTAGTGACGTCACTAAAAAATATATAACTCGAAATTTGTTCAACGAAATTGCTTTATTTTTTCACAGAAGACGTAAACGTGATTTAGAAGAAGGTACCCGAAGTTTTACGTTGATAGGGCTATTGGTTTTTGAGCTACTACGAAAATGTATCAGGGGGGCGTTAAACGCCCCCCCCCCCCCCCCCCCCCCCGGTCAATGGCGGGCTAATGTTCAATTCGGCTGGAGTTGAGGGGCAACTTGTCCCTTCTACCCCCTCCCCCGCCTCCGTCACTACTATATACCACCAATTGCAGAAACCCCTTACACAAATCTTAAACACAATGGGATCACGAATCATGATGACAAAAGCTGATCCAGGATTCATTCGACTAGGCTTTTGTTCTGCCTCAACTCATTTCTATGGTATTTCTTTATATTTTTGTGAATGCCCCGTCCCCCGTACACTGTTGACGCCTGACGCCGCATGGTTAAAGGAAATAGTTCACCTTCGGAAAATTTTCAGAACACGATTGTATTATATTTTTAATACAGTTTCTTTTTTTCTTTTCAAAAATGGTCCTACATCGCGCTAATTCAGGACAGAAGGTCGTAAATTATTAATGTTATGGTGTGCGTTATTGGTCTGCGCATGCTCAGACCAGTGCTGGCACTCTCAGACGGTACGGTATATCATATATGCGCCGCATTCCTTCGCCAAAAAGTCAAATATCTTCGACTTGAGAGTCTTTTCAGCCAAGAAAAGTTGCAGATAAGGATTTCTCAACACGGGCTACAAAACTGCTATTTCAGTTCAAAATCCCATGTTGAAGGTGAACTATTTCCTTTAATGTAACCCACTACGCCCGGGGCCCGGGGCAGGGGGCATTTTCCCTCCAATTTTAGCAAAATGGGCCTTTGTCCCCCCCCCCCGAGATGCCAGATGGGCAGCTTTCTGAGGCATCAGGCATCTGAGCCGATGATGTTCCTTTTCTGATCCTAAGATGGGTCCTTTCAAGACCTCTGATTGGCCTTTTCCAGACCTGAGATGGGCCCTTTCCGGGCCTAAATTGGACTATTCCCAAACTCAAGACGGGGGAGAGGGGCTTTCTACGACTTTGATGGGCCCTTTCCAGATCTGAGATGGGCCCTTTCTAGTCTGCATGTGAGCCATCATTGATCATGCCATGTCTGAGTTCAAGGGTAAGATGAGCCCTAACCAGCCATGGGGCCTTTCTGGGCCGAATTTACCGAAACGGTCCTTCTCCGGCTCAAAGATGGGCCCTTTCCAGTCCTCTCCAGACTTTTTTTTTATTTCAGGGCCAAATTATACGGGCCTTCTCTGGACCTGAGATGGGCCCTTACCTGGCCTAAGAGCAGACACGGGTCTTTTCCGGAACTGAGATGCTCATTTTCAAAGCCTAAAATGGACCCTCTCCAGACCTGAGACTTTCTGAGTTTACCATGGGCCCTTTCAAAACCTGAGATGGGCCCATTCTGAGCTTAAAGGAAATAGTTCACCTTCAACATGGGATTTTGAACTGAAATAGCAGTTTTGTAGCCCGTGTTGAGAAATCCTTATCTGCAACTTTTCTTGGCTGAAAAGACTCTACAGCCGAAGATATTTGACTTTTTGGCGAAGGAATGCGGCGCATATATGATATACCGTACCGTCTGAGAGTGTCACTGGGACCAATAACGCACACCATAACATTAATAATTTACGACCTTCTGTCCTGAATTGGCGCGATGTAGGACCATTTTTGAAAAGAAAAAAGAAACTGTATTCAAAAATATAATAAAATCGTGTTCTGAAAATTGTCCGAAGGTGAACTATTTCCTTTAAAGGGACACTCCTACCTTCCCAAAAGTTGTCAAATGTACGCCGCTTGTGGTGCAAAATATGAAGTAATTGCTGCCGAACACGATTATAACATTTGTTTCTCGCAAGCAGTGCTCAATTTCACAAAAAGCTAAGTTTTAATATTTGGGTTGAAGACGTCATATTGAGCTATAGAGAGATATACAGAAATCCTTTACGCCGCCAAAATATGGCACAATTATTTCGAGACAATTCTGGCGCTTTGAATACAAAACAAACCAATTACCAAACCATTTGAAACACGCAAATATCCCCAAGTCTAACCTTAAAACAAGTCGACTACCACCACCATTTGGTAAAGAGAGATGACGTCATCGGCTTTAGACCCCTATTCAAATAAACGTGGGGTTTGTTCGTTACAATTGTCAAGACCAAGCTCGAATTTATTGTTGATTAGACCTATGTGGTTGTTTTAACTGCTACCCTACTTAATTTCAATGCAAATCCAACAACATGGCTATCTCAACTAAAAAATAATGTTAAGGTGGGAGTGTCCCTTTAACGCGCCGTGCCGGTGCTCGGCGCCACCTTCGCCGTGCCGGGAGGGGGAGGGGGTGTTTAGACACCCCTCCAACTCGAAAACTAAAAGGGCTAGACAGACGCGGAAAAGCGCATTCCAAAGCTCTTGACAAGCACATTCGAAAGTACTTCAGATATTTTTTCCTGAAGCTAATATTGAGGTCACCAGAGGTCATCAAAGGTCAAATTTTCCAGTTTTAGGACTCTGCTCCAGAAACCCCCAGATATCACAGGAACTATGATATATAGGAACAAACGGAAAACAGCAATGGAAAGCTATTGAAACATGCAATCGACAGGGTGCACTCATATTTTAGCTCAGGTCAAAAGTTTAGGCTCCTGACTCCTGAGCTCATCAAATTTCAAAAAGGCTATTTTTTACAAAACAGTTTTTCACTAATAGCTTTTTACCTAATAACGACAAGGCAATAATTTTGATGCCATCGTGTTTGTCTCGTTAAAGCGTTTCGACTCATATTAGTGTTGACCAGGTTAGGTCAACTTCAAAATCTGACCTCAGGTCAAGGTCAAGTGGTGACCCAAGTAGGTCATGCTGCATATGGGAAGACGTACCTCGATGAGACAAACACATTGGTATCAGTTTCACCTCTCTATCGTCATTATGTCGATAGTTATTGACATACAACTGTTGGTGACCTCGGCTGACCTCGGCTGACTCTGTAGGGGTCACTGAACAAAAATGGCACATAGGTCATCAATAATGGCTTATAATAACATGATCCAGAAGGAATTAGACTGATATCTTGCGTATCCTTGGAATAGGAAGCATTTTAATATGTCCCCATTGACTTATAATGGGAGATCACGAAATTGACCTGACCTTAGGTCGCTGATATAAAAATCCAAGATAAACGAATTGTATATATATATGACCTTATGAAGTATTGTAAGTGTAAAACTGATCATCCAAAAACTGTGACTGTGGTACGACCACAAGTATTTTTGGAGGTGAGGTCACGTGACCTGGTCTGGTGACCTGACCTGAGATGACCCGAGGCATTCTTTTAAAACATAATGTGCGCAATTGATGCCCGAACAGCTGTGCCAAAAACGGCGGCGCGCAGCGCCGCCGTTTTTTTGCTATCCTCGAAAAACCTGAGGGGGGATCTAAACACCCCCGGCACGGCGTGGGTTAAGACGGGCCCATTCACAGCCTAAGATGGGTCCTTTCCAGACCTGAGTCGGGCCCTTTCTGAGCCTAAGATGGACCCCTCTCCGGATCTGAGATGGGTCCTTCCCGGGCCTAAGAGCAGAGATGGGCCTTTCCGGACCTGAGATGCAGGCTGCTCACTTTCAAAGCCTACAATGGGCCCTTTTCAGACCTGAGACGGGCCCTTTCGGAATTCACGATGGGTCCTTTCAAAACCTGAGACCTGCCCATTATGAGCCTAAGATGGCCCTTTCCAGACCTGAGATGGGCCATTTCTGAGCCTAAGATGGACCCCTCTCCGGATCTGAGATGGGCCCTTCCCGGGCCTAAGAGCAGAGATGGGCCTTTTCCGGACCTGAGATGCAGGCTGCTCACTTTCAAAGCCTAACATGGGCCCTTTTCAGACCTGAGACGGGTCCTTTCTGAATTCACGATGGGCCCTTTCAAAACCTGAGACCGGCCCATTCTGAGCCTAAGATGGGCCCTTTCCAGACCTGAGATGGGCCCTTTCTGAGTTCACGATGGGCCCTTTCAAAACCTGAGATGGGCCAATTCTGAGCCTAAGATGGGCCCATTCTGAGCCTAAGATGAGCCCATTCAGAGCCTAAAATTGTGTTTTTTCAGACCTGAGATGGGCCCTATCTGAGCCTAAGATGGGCCCTTTCCGAACCTGAGATGGGCCTTTTCCGAGTTCACGATGTGCCCTTTTTAAATCTGAGATGGGCCCATTCTGAGCCTAAGATCAGATCCTAAGATGGACCCTTTCCAGGCATGAGGTGGGCCCTTTCTGAGTCCAAGATGGGCCCTCTCCGGACTTAAGATGGGCCCTTCCCGGGCCTGAGAGCTGAGATGGGCCTTTTCTGGACCTGAGATGCTCGCTTTCTGAGGCTAAATTTGGTTTTATCAGACCTGAAATGGGCCCTTTCTGAGTCCACGATGGGCCCCTTTCAGACCCGAGATGGGCCCCTCTGAGCCGCGACGGGGGGGGGGGGGGCTTTAGCCCCCATAGCCACCCCCTGGCTGCAGCCCTGCTTGTTTGAGTGCCTTTGATTGTCTTTTCCTGCGTATCGTTGCGGTCATCGATGCAGTGGCTATTCAAATAGCAAGTTAGATTTGACCATAAGTAGTCGGTGCGCCCAAAAACCCAATCATCATCATCATCATCATCGCTGGTGACGAAGTTTGGCTAAAGACGAGTTTGGATAGTCTTTTCTGTATTGAAGATATATGCTGTGAACGACAGACCGCTTGGGACCCTAATTTTCGGCGATAACTTTTGAAGAAACCAACTGGCATGAACGAATTTCTCGCAATGGATATTTTAGACCCTGCGCCAATTTGTATGATTAAAGGGATTATACAGGTTTCCGTCCTGAAAGTAAATGCACTCTTTTGCAGTTGTATGAGCTTTAAACACGTTTAAGACATATAACAGGGACCTTAATGCTCATTTAGTCCATTATTTCAGCAATTATCAGCGTTAAAACTTGGGCGTTTTTCGAGACTAGTATCAGATAACGAGTACTTGATCGACACTACTTTCCACCACTTCTATCTTAAGATCAATTTTAGAGTTTTGAATTGTCTGCACGTCCTACACTGGATCACAAAATTATTATACAATTCAAAACTGACGGGACTTTGTATTACTACACACTGTTCGTTGAGGTTTTGTGTTTTTGTGGTTTTCTATCTCTGGCCTTTAGCGTTGAGAATTTGGTGGTGGCGTATGAATTTTTTTGGCATGAAAATTCATGGCAAATATATAATTTTATGGGAAAACTAGGTAACTGCTGCTGTCGTTGGAACAAAACAAGTTTATTTTCTTTCAAATATTGCTTATTTTACCGGAAATATGCCATAAGTGAGGTGCTTTTATTAGCATAAAAGAGATGACTGGCTCTGCCTCAGCCGGTCCTGCAGATTGCAGAAAATACGCGGTGGCATCACCGCGCACTTTGGAATGTCCTTACGTGCAGAAGAGGTAATTTCCAGAAAAAATGCGGCTACCGTGGGACTTCTACCACCTTTATAAGTACGTTTTACTATGTAACTCAATTATTCTGGGAAAAACCCGTATAATCCCTTTAAGGTCGGTTAATGTCAAGCGAAAATGTGGGGCACTTGCCATTCACTCGTAATGTTAAAACGGGCGCAGGAAATTAAATCAGTTGGTAGATATATATATATATATATATATATATATATATATATATATATATATATATATATATATATATATATATATATATATATATATATATATATATATATATATATATATATATATATATATATATATATATATATATATATATATATATATATATATATATATATATATATATATATATATATATATATATATATATATATATATATATATATATATATATATATATATATATATATATATATATATATATATATATATATATATATATATATATATATATATATATATATATATATATATATATATATAGATATAGATATAGACATAGACATAGACATAGACATAGACATAGACATAGACATAGACATAGACATAGACATAGACATAGACATAGACATAGACATAGACATAGACATAGACATAGACATAGACATAGACATAGACATAGACATAGACATAGACATAGACATAGACATAGACATAGACATAGACATAGACATAGACATAGACATAGACATAGACATAGACATAGACATAGACATAGACATAGACATAGACATAGACATAGACATAGACATAGACATAGACATAGACATAGACATAGACATAGACATAGACATAGACATAGACATAGACATAGACATAGACATAGACATAGACATAGACATAGACATAGACATAGACATAGACATAGACATAGACATAGACATAGACATAGACATAGACATAGACATAGACATAGACATAGACATAGACATAGACATAGACATAGACATAGACATAGACATAGACATAGACATAGACATAGACATAGACATAGACATAGACATAGACATAGACATAGACATAGACATAGACATAGACATAGACATAGACATAGACATAGACATAGACATAGACATAGACATAGACATAGACATAGACATAGACATAGACATAGACATAGACATAGACATAGACATAGACATAGACATAGACATAGACATAGACATAGACATAGACATAGACATAGACATAGACATAGACATAGACATAGACATAGACATAGACATAGACATAGACATAGACATAGACATAGACATAGACATAGACATAGACATAGACATAGACATAGACATAGACATAGACATAGACATAGACATAGACATAGACATAGACATAGACATAGACATAGACATAGACATAGACATAGACATAGACATAGACATAGACATAGACATAGACATAGACATAGACATAGACATAGACATAGACATAGACATAGACATAGACATAGACATAGACATAGACATAGACATAGACATAGACATAGACATAGACATAGACATAGACATAGACATAGACATAGACATAGACATAGACATAGACATAGACATAGACATAGACATAGACATAGACATAGACATAGACATAGACATAGACATAGACATAGACATAGACATAGACATAGACATAGACATGGACATGGACATGGACATGGACATGGACATGGACATGGACATGGACATGGACATGGACATGGACATGGACATGGACATGGACATGGACATGGACATGGACATGGACATGGACATGGACATGGACATGGACATGGACATAGACATAGACATAGACATAGACATAGACATAGACATAGACATAGACATAGACATAGACATAGACATAGACATAGACATAGACATAGACATAGACATAGACATAGACATAGACATAGACATAGACATAGACATAGACATAGACATAGACATAGACATAGACATAGACATAGACATAGACATAGACATAGACATAGACATAGACATAGACATAGACATAGACATAGACATAGACATAGACATAGACATAGACATAGACATAGACATAGACATAGACATAGACATAGACATAGACATAGACATAGACATAGACATAGACATAGACATAGACATAGACATAGACATAGACATAGACATAGACATAGACATAGACATAGACATAGACATAGACATAGACATAGACATAGACATAGACATAGACATAGACATAGACATAGACATAGACATAGACATAGACATAGACATAGACATAGACATAGACATAGACATAGACATAGACATAGACATAGACATAGACATAGACATAGACATAGACATAGACATAGACATAGACATAGACATAGACATAGACATAGACATAGACATAGACATAGACATAGACATAGACATAGACATAGACATAGACATAGACATAGACATAGACATAGACATAGGCTGGCTGGCTGGCTGGCTGGCTGGCTGGCTGGCTGGCTGGCTGGCTGGCTGGCTGGCTGGCTGGCTGGCTGGCTGGCTGGCTGGCTGGCTGGCTGGCTGGCTGGCTGGATGGCTGGATGGCTGGATGGCTGGATGGCTGGATGGCTGGATGGCTGGATGGCTGGATGGCTGGATGGCTGGATGGCTGGATGGCTGGATGGCTGGATGGCTGGATGGCTGGATGGCTGGATGGCTGGATGGCTGGATGGCTGGATGGCTGGATGGCTGGATGGCTGGATGGCTGGATGGCTGGATGGCTGGATGGCTGGATGGCTGGATGGCTGGATGGCTGGATGGCTGGATGGCTGGATGGCTGGATGGCTGGATGGCTGGATGGCTGGATGGCTGGATGGCTGGATGGCTGGATGGCTGGATGGCTGGATGGCTGGATGGCTGGATGGCTGGATGGCTGGATGGCTGGATGGCTGGATGGCTGGATGGCTGGATGGCTGGATGGCTGGATGGCTGGATGGCTGGATGGCTGGATGGCTGGATGGCTGGATGGCTGGATGGCTGGATGGCTGGATGGCTGGATGGCTGGATGGCTGGATGGCTGGATGGCTGGATGGCTGGATGGCTGGATGGCTGGATGGCTGGATGGCTGGATGGCTGGATGGCTGGATGGCTGGATGGCTGGATGGCTGGATGGCTGGATGGCTGGATGGCTGGATGGCTGGATGGCTGGATGGCTGGATGGCTGGATGGCTGGATGGCTGGATGGCTGGATGGCTGGATGGCTGGATGGCTGGATGGCTGGATGGCTGGATGGCTGGATGGCTGGATGGCTGGATGGCTGGATGGCTGGATGGCTGGATGGCTGGATGGCTGGATGGCTGGATGGCTGGATGGCTGGATGGCTGGATGGCTGGATGGCTGGATGGCTGGATGGCTGGATGGCTGGATGGCTGGATGGCTGGATGGCTGGATGGCTGGATGGCTGGATGGCTGGATGGCTGGATGGCTGGATGGCTGGATGGCTGGATGGCTGGATGGCTGGATGGCTGGATGGCTGGATGGCTGGATGGCTGGATGGCTGGATGGCTGGATGGCTGGATGGCTGGATGGCTGGATGGCTGGATGGCTGGATGGCTGGATGGCTGGATGGCTGGATGGCTGGATGGCTGGATGGCTGGATGGCTGGATGGCTGGATGGCTGGATGGCTGGATGGCTGGATGGCTGGATGGCTGGATGGCTGGATGGCTGGATGGCTGGATGGCTGGATGGCTGGATGGCTGGATGGCTGGATGGCTGGATGGCTGGATGGCTGGATGGCTGGATGGCTGGATGGCTGGATGGCTGGATGGCTGGATGGCTGGATGGCTGGATGGCTGGATGGCTGGATGGCTGGATGGCTGGATGGCTGGATGGCTGGATGGCTGGATGGCTGGATGGCTGGATGGCTGGATGGCTGGATGGCTGGATGGCTGGATGGCTGGATGGCTGGATGGCTGGATGGCTGGATGGCTGGATGGCTGGATGGCTGGATGGCTGGATGGCTGGATGGCTGGATGGCTGGATGGCTGGATGGCTGGATGGCTGGATGGCTGGATGGCTGGATGGCTGGATGGCTGGATGGCTGGATGGCTGGATGGCTGGATGGCTGGATGGCTGGATGGCTGGATGGCTGGATGGCTGGATGGCTGGATGGCTGGATGGCTGGATGGCTGGATGGCTGGATGGCTGGATGGCTGGATGGCTGGATGGCTGGATGGCTGGATGGCTGGATGGCTGGATGGCTGGATGGCTGGATGGCTGGATGGCTGGATGGCTGGATGGCTGGATGGCTGGATGGCTGGATGGCTGGATGGCTGGATGGCTGGATGGCTGGATGGCTGGATGGCTGGATGGCTGGATGGCTGGATGGCTGGATGGCTGGATGGCTGGATGGCTGGATGGCTGGATGGCTGGATGGCTGGATGGCTGGATGGCTGGATGGCTGGATGGCTGGATGGCTGGATGGCTGGATGGCTGGATGGCTGGATGGCTGGATGGCTGGATGGCTGGATGGCTGGATGGCTGGATGGCTGGATGGCTGGATGGCTGGATGGCTGGATGGCTGGATGGCTGGATGGCTGGATGGCTGGATGGCTGGATGGCTGGATGGCTGGATGGCTGGATGGCTGGATGGCTGGATGGCTGGATGGCTGGATGGCTGGATGGCTGGATGGCTGGATGGCTGGATGGCTGGATGGCTGGATGGCTGGATGGCTGGATGGCTGGATGGCTGGATGGCTGGATGGCTGGATGGCTGGATGGCTGGATGGCTGGATGGCTGGATGGCTGGATGGCTGGATGGCTGGATGGCTGGATGGCTGGATGGCTGGATGGCTGGATGGCTGGATGGCTGGATGGCTGGATGGCTGGATGGCTGGATGGCTGGATGGCTGGATGGCTGGATCAGGCTGCCGATGGCTGGAAGGCTGGATGGCTGGATTTATGGCTGGATGGCTGGATGGCTGGATGGCTGGATGGCTGGATGGCTGGATGGCTGGATGGCTGGATGGCTGGATGGCTGGATGGCTGGATGGCTGGATGGCTGGATGGCTGGATGGCTGGATGGCTGGATGGCTGGATGGCTGGATGGCTGGATGGCTGGATGGCTGGATGGCTGGATGGCTGGATGGCTGGATGGCTGGATGGCTGGATGGCTGGATGGCTGGATGGCTGGATGGCTGGATGGCTGGATGGCTGGATGGCTGGATGGCTGGATGGCTGGATGGCTGGATGGCTGGATGGCTGGATGGCTGGATGGCTGGATGGCTGGATGGCTGGATGGCTGGATGGCTGGATGGCTGGATGGCTGGATGGCTGGATGGCTGGATGGCTGGATGGCTGGATGGCTGGATGGCTGGATGGCTGGATGGCTGGATGGCTGGATGGCTGGATGGCTGGATGGCTGGATGGCTGGATGGCTGGATGGCTGGATGGCTGGATGGCTGGATGGCTGGATGGCTGGATGGCTGGATGGCTGGATGGCTGGATGGCTGGATGGCTGGATGGCTGGATGGCTGGATGGCTGGATGGCTGGATGGCTGGATGGCTGGATGGCTGGATGGCTGGATGGCTGGATGGCTGGATGGCTGGATGGCTGGATGGCTGGATGGCTGGATGGCTGGATGGCTGGATGGCTGGATGGCTGGATGGCTGGATGGCTGGATGGCTGGATGGCTGGATGGCTGGATGGCTGGATGGCTGGATGGCTGGATGGCTGGATGGCTGGATGGCTGGATGGCTGGATGGCTGGATGGCTGGATGGCTGGATGGCTGGATGGCTGGATGGCTGGATGGCTGGATGGCTGGATGGCTGGATGGCTGGATGGCTGGATGGCTGGATGGCTGGATGGCTGGATGGCTGGATGGCTGGATGGCTGGATGGCTGGATGGCTGGATGGCTGGATGGCTGGATGGCTGGATGGCTGGATGGCTGGATGGCTGGATGGCTGGATGGCTGGATGGCTGGATGGCTGGATGGCTGGATGGCTGGATGGCTGGATGGCTGGATGGCTGGATGGCTGGATGGCTGGATGGCTGGATGGCTGGATGGCTGGATGGCTGGATGGCTGGATGGCTGGATGGCTGGATGGCTGGATGGCTGGATGGCTGGATGGCTGGATGGCTGGATGGCTGGATGGCTGGATGGCTGGATGGCTGGATGGCTGGATGGCTGGATGGCTGGATGGCTGGATGGCTGGATGGCTGGATGGCTGGATGGCTGGATGGCTGGATGGCTGGATGGCTGGATGGCTGGATGGCTGGATGGCTGGATGGCTGGATGGCTGGATGGCTGGATGGCTGGATGGCTGGATGGCTGGATGGCTGGATGGCTGGATGGCTGGATGGCTGGATGGCTGGATGGCTGGATGGTGCTGGATGGCTGGATGGCTGGATGGCTGGATGGCTGGATGGCTGGATGGCTGGATGGCTGGATGGCTGGATGGCTGGATGGCTGGATGGCTGGATGGCTGGATGGCTGGATGGCTGGATGGCTGGATGGCTGGATGGCTGGATGGCTGGATGGCTGGATGGCTGGATGGCTGGATGGCTGGATGGCTGGATGGCTGGATGGCTGGATGGCTGGATGGCTGGATGGCTGGATGGCTGGATGGCTGGATGGCTGGATGGCTGGATGGCTGGATGGCTGGATGGCTGGATGGCTGGATGGCTGGATGGCTGGATGGCTGGATGGCTGGATGGCTGGATGGCTGGATGGCTGGATGGCTGGATGGCTGGATGGCTGGATGGCTGGATGGCTGGATGGCTGGATGGCTGGATGGCTGGATGGCTGGATGGCTGGATGGCTGGATGGCTGGATGGCTGGATGGCTGGATGGCTGGATGGCTGGATGGCTGGATGGCTGGATGGCTGGATGGCTGGATGGCTGGATGGCTGGATGGCTGGATGGCTGGATGGCTGGATGGCTGGATGGCTGGATGGCTGGATGGCTGGATGGCTGGATGGCTGGATGGCTGGATGGCTGGATGGCTGGATGGCTGGATGGCTGGATGGCTGGATGGCTGGATGGCTGGATGGCTGGATGGCTGGATGGCTGGATGGCTGGATGGCTGGATGGCTGGATGGCTGGATGGCTGGATGGCTGGATGGCTGGATGGCTGGATGGCTGGATGGCTGGATGGCTGGATGGCTGGATGGCTGGATGGCTGGATGGCTGGATGGCTGGATGGCTGGATGGCTGGATGGCTGGATGGCTGGATGGCTGGATGGCTGGATGGCTGGATGGCTGGATGGCTGGATGGCTGGATGGCTGGATGGCTGGATGGCTGGATGGCTGGATGGCTGGATGGCTGGATGGCTGGATGGCTGGATGGCTGGATGGCTGGATGGCTGGATGGCTGGATGGCTGGATGGCTGGATGGCTGGATGGCTGGATGGCTGGATGGCTGGATGGCTGGATGGCTGGATGGCTGGATGGCTGGATGGCTGGATGGCTGGATGGCTGGATGGCTGGATGGCTGGATGGCTGGATGGCTGGATGGCTGGATGGCTGGATGGCTGGATGGCTGGATGGCTGGATGGCTGGATGGCTGGATGGCTGGATGGCTGGATGGCTGGATGGCTGGATGGCTGGATGGCTGGATGGCTGGATGGCTGGATGGCTGGATGGCTGGATGGCTGGATGGCTGGATGGCTGGATGGCTGGATGGCTGGATGGCTGGATGGCTGGATGGCTGGATGGCTGGATGGCTGGATGGCTGGATGGCTGGATGGCTGGATGGCTGGATGGCTGGATGGCTGGATGGCTGGATGGCTGGATGGCTGGATGGCTGGATGGCTGGATGGCTGGATGGCTGGATGGCTGGATGGCTGGATGGCTGGATGGCTGGATGGCTGGATGGCTGGATGGCTGGATGGCTGGATGGCTGGATGGCTGGATGGCTGGATGGCTGGATGGGCTGGATGGCTGGATGGCTGGATGGCTGGATGGCTGGATGGCTGGATGGCTGGATGGCTGGATGGCTGGATGGCTGGATGGCTGGATGGCTGGATGGCTGGATGGCTGGATGGCTGGATGGCTGGATGGCTGGATGGCTGGATGGCTGGATGGCTGGATGGCTGGATGGCTGGATGGCTGGATGGCTGGATGGCTGGATGGCTGGATGGCTGGATGGCTGGATGGCTGGATGGCTGGATGGCTGGATGGCTGGATGGCTGGATGGCTGGATGGCTGGATGGCTGGATGGCTGGATGGCTGGATGGCTGGATGGCTGGATGGCTGGATGGCTGGATGGCTGGATGGCTGGATGGCTGGATGGCTGGATGGCTGGATGGCTGGATGGCTGGATGGCTGGATGGCTGGATGGCTGGATGGCTGGATGGCTGGATGGCTGGATGGCTGGATGGCTGGATGGCTGGATGGCTGGATGGCTGGATGGCTGGATGGCTGGATGGCTGGATGGCTGGATGGCTGGATGGCTGGATGGCTGGATGGCTGGATGGCTGGATGGCTGGATGGCTGGATGGCTGGATGGCTGGATGGCTGGATGGCTGGATGGCTGGATGGCTGGATGGCTGGATGGCTGGATGGCTGGATGGCTGGATGGCTGGATGGCTGGATGGCTGGATGGCTGGATGGCTGGATGGCTGGATGGCTGGATGGCTGGATGGCTGGATGGCTGGATGGCTGGATGGCTGGATGGCTGGATGGCTGGATGGCTGGATGGCTGGATGGCTGGATGGCTGGATGGCTGGATGGCTGGATGGCTGGATGGCTGGATGGCTGGATGGCTGGATGGCTGGATGGCTGGATGGCTGGATGGCTGGATGGCTGGATGGCTGGATGGCTGGATGGCTGGATGGCTGGATGGCTGGATGGCTGGATGGCTGGATGGCTGGATGGCCGGATGGCCGGATGGCCGGATGGCCGGATGGCCGGATGGCCGGATGGCCGGATGGCCGGATGGCCGGATGGCCGGATGGCCGGATGGCCGGATGGCCGGATGGCCGGATGGCCGGATGGCCGGATGGCCGGATGGCCGGATGGCCGGATGGCCGGATGGCCGGATGGCCGGATGGCCGGATGGCCGGATGGCCGGATGGCCGGATGGCCGGATGGCCGGATGGCCGGATGGCCGGATGGCCGGATGGCCGGATGGCCGGATGGCCGGATGGCCGGATGGCCGGATGGCCGGATGGCCGGATGGCCGGATGGCCGGATGGCCGGATGGCCGGATGGCCGGATGGCCGGATGGCCGGATGGCCGGATGGCCGGATGGCCGGATGGCCGGATGGCCGGATGGCCGGATGGCCGGATGGCCGGATGGCCGGATGGCCGGATGGCCGGATGGCCGGATGGCCGGATGGCCGGATGGCCGGATGGCCGGATGGCCGGATGGCCGGATGGCCGGATGGCCGGATGGCCGGATGGCCGGATGGCCGGATGGCCGGATGGCCGGATGGCCGGATGGCCGGATGGCCGGATGGCCGGATGGCCGGATGGCCGGATGGCCGGATGGCCGGATGGCCGGATGGCCGGATGGCCGGATGGCCGGATGGCCGGATGGCCGGATGGCCGGATGGCCGGATGGCCGGATGGCCGGATGGCCGGATGGCCGGATGGCCGGATGGCCGGATGGCCGGATGGCCGGATGGCCGGATGGCCGGATGGCCGGATGGCCGGATGGCCGGATGGCCGGATGGCCGGATGGCCGGATGGCCGGATGGCCGGATGGCCGGATGGCCGGATGGCCGGATGGCCGGATGGCCGGATGGCCGGATGGCCGGATGGCCGGATGGCCGGATGGCCGGATGGCCGGATGGCCGGATGGCCGGATGGCCGGATGGCCGGATGGCCGGATGGCCGGATGGCCGGATGGCCGGATGGCCGGATGGCCGGATGGCCGGATGGCCGGATGGCCGGATGGCCGGATGGCCGGATGGCCGGATGGCCGGATGGCCGGATGGCCGGATGGCCGGATGGCCGGATGGCCGGATGGCCGGATGGCCGGATGGCCGGATGGCCGGATGGCCGGATGGCCGGATGGCCGGATGGCCGGATGGCCGGATGGCCGGATGGCCGGATGGCCGGATGGCCGGATGGCCGGATGGCCGGATGGCCGGATGGCCGGATGGCCGGATGGCCGGATGGCCGGATGGCCGGATGGCCGGATGGCCGGATGGCCGGATGGCCGGATGGCCGGATGGCCGGATGGCCGGATGGCCGGATGGCCGGATGGCCGGATGGCCGGATGGCCGGATGGCCGGATGGCCGGATGGCCGGATGGCCGGATGGCCGGATGGCCGGATGGCCGGATGGCCGGATGGCCGGATGGCCGGATGGCCGGATGGCCGGATGGCCGGATGGCCGGATGGCCGGATGGCCGGATGGCCGGATGGCCGGATGGCCGGATGGCCGGATGGCCGGATGGCCGGATGGCCGGATGGCCGGATGGCCGGATGGCCGGATGGCCGGATGGCCGGATGGCCGGATGGCCGGATGGCCGGATGGCCGGATGGCCGGATGGCCGGATGGCCGGATGGCCGGATGGCCGGATGGCCGGATGGCCGGATGGCCGGATGGCCGGATGGCCGGATGGCCGGATGGCCGGATGGCCGGATGGCCGGATGGCCGGATGGCCGGATGGCCGGATGGCCGGATGGCCGGATGGCCGGATGGCCGGATGGCCGGATGGCCGGATGGCCGGATGGCCGGATGGCCGGATGGCCGGATGGCCGGATGGCCGGATGGCCGGATGGCCGGATGGCCGGATGGCCGGATGGCCGGATGGCCGGATGGCCGGATGGCCGGATGGCCGGATGGCCGGATGGCCGGATGGCCGGATGGCCGGATGGCCGGATGGCCGGATGGCCGGATGGCCGGATGGCCGGATGGCCGGATGGCCGGATGGCCGGATGGCCGGATGGCCGGATGGCCGGATGGCCGGATGGCCGGATGGCCGGATGGCCGGATGGCCGGATGGCCGGATGGCCGGATGGCCGGATGGCCGGATGGCCGGATGGCCGGATGGCCGGATGGCCGGATGGCCGGATGGCCGGATGGCCGGATGGCCGGATGGCCGGATGGCCGGATGGCCGGATGGCCGGATGGCCGGATGGCCGGATGGCCGGATGGCCGGATGGCCGGATGGCCGGATGGCCGGATGGCCGGATGGCCGGATGGCCGGATGGCCGGATGGCCGGATGGCCGGATGGCCGGATGGCCGGATGGCCGGATGGCCGGATGGCCGGATGGCCGGATGGCCGGATGGCCGGATGGCCGGATGGCCGGATGGCCGGATGGCCGGATGGCCGGATGGCCGGATGGCCGGATGGCCGGATGGCCGGATGGCCGGATGGCCGGATGGCCGGATGGCCGGATGGCCGGATGGCCGGATGGCCGGATGGCCGGATGGCCGGATGGCCGGATGGCCGGATGGCCGGATGGCCGGATGGCCGGATGGCCGGATGGCCGGATGGCCGGATGGCCGGATGGCCGGATGGCCGGATGGCCGGATGGCCGGATGGCCGGATGGCCGGATGGCCGGATGGCCGGATGGCCGGATGGCCGGATGGCCGGATGGCCGGATGGCCGGATGGCCGGATGGCCGGATGGCCGGATGGCCGGATGGCCGGATGGCCGGATGGCCGGATGGCCGGATGGCCGGATGGCCGGATGGCCGGATGGCCGGATGGCCGGATGGCCGGATGGCCGGATGGCCGGATGGCCGGATGGCCGGATGGCCGGATGGCCGGATGGCCGGATGGCCGGATGGCCGGATGGCCGGATGGCCGGATGGCCGGATGGCCGGATGGCCGGATGGCCGGATGGCCGGATGGCCGGATGGCCGGATGGCCGGATGGCCGGATGGCCGGATGGCCGGATGGCCGGATGGCCGGATGGCCGGATGGCCGGATGGCCGGATGGCCGGATGGCCGGATGGCCGGATGGCTGGATGGCTGGATGGCTGGATGGCTGGATGGCTGGATGGCTGGATGGCTGGATGGCTGGATGGCTGGATGGCTGGATGGCTGGATGGCTGGATGGCTGGATGGCTGGATGGCTGGATGGCTGGATGGCTGGATGGCTGGATGGCTGGATGGCTGGATGGCTGGATGGCTGGATGGCTGGATGGCTGGATGGCTGGATGGCTGGATGGCTGGATGGCTGGATGGCTGGATGGCTGGATGGCTGGATGGCTGGATGGCTGGATGGCTGGATGGCTGGATGGCTGGATGGCTGGATGGCTGGATGGCTGGATGGCTGGATGGCTGGATGGCTGGATGGCTGGATGGCTGGATGGCTGGATGGCTGGATGGCTGGATGGCTGGATGGCTGGATGGCTGGATGGCTGGATGGCTGGATGGCTGGATGGCCGGATGGCTGGATGGCCGGATGGCCGGATGGCCGGATGGCCGGATGGCCGGATGGCCGGATGGCCGGATGGCCGGATGGCCGGATGGCCGGATGGCCGGATGGCCGGATGGCCGGATGGCCGGATGGCCGGATGGCCGGATGGCCGGATGGCCGGATGGCCGGATGGCCGGATGGCCGGATGGCCGGATGGCCGGATGGCCGGATGGCCGGATGGCCGGATGGCCGGATGGCCGGATGGCCGGATGGCCGGATGGCCGGATGGCCGGATGGCCGGATGGCCGGATGGCCGGATGGCCGGATGGCCGGATGGCCGGATGGCCGGATGGCCGGATGGCCGGATGGCCGGATGGCCGGATGGCCGGATGGCCGGATGGCCGGATGGCCGGATGGCCGGATGGCCGGATGGCCGGATGGCCGGATGGCCGGATGGCCGGATGGCCGGATGGCCGGATGGCCGGATGGCCGGATGGCCGGATGGCCGGATGGCCGGATGGCCGGATGGCCGGATGGCCGGATGGCCGGATGGCCGGATGGCCGGATGGCCGGATGGCCGGATGGCCGGATGGCCGGATGGCCGGATGGCCGGATGGCCGGATGGCCGGATGGCCGGATGGCCGGATGGCCGGATGGCCGGATGGCCGGATGGCCGGATGGCCGGATGGCCGGATGGCCGGATGGCCGGATGGCCGGATGGCCGGATGGCCGGATGGCCGGATGGCCGGATGGCCGGATGGCCGGATGGCCGGATGGCCGGATGGCCGGATGGCCGGATGGCCGGATGGCCGGATGGCCGGATGGCCGGATGGCCGGATGGCCGGATGGCCGGATGGCCGGATGGCCGGATGGCCGGATGGCCGGATGGCCGGATGGCCGGATGGCCGGATGGCCGGATGGCCGGATGGCCGGATGGCCGGATGGCCGGATGGCCGGATGGCCGGATGGCCGGATGGCCGGATGGCCGGATGGCCGGATGGCCGGATGGCCGGATGGCCGGATGGCCGGATGGCCGGATGGCCGGATGGCTGGATGGCTGGATGGCTGGATGGCTGGATGGCTGGATGGCTGGATGGCTGGATGGCTGGATGGCTGGATGGCTGGATGGCTGGATGGCTGGATGGCTGGATGGCTGGATGGCTGGATGGCTGGATGGCTGGATGGCTGGATGGCTGGATGGCTGGATGGCTGGATGGCTGGATGGCTGGATGGCTGGATGGCTGGATGGCTGGATGGCTGGATGGCTGGATGGCTGGATGGCTGGATGGCTGGATGGCTGGATGGCTGGATGGCTGGATGGCTGGATGGCTGGATGGCTGGATGGCTGGATGGCTGGATGGCTGGATGGCTGGATGGCTGGATGGCTGGATGGCTGGATGGCTGGATGGCTGGATGGCTGGATGGCTGGATGGCTGGATGGCTGGATGGCTGGATGGCTGGATGGCTGGATGGCTGGATGGCTGGATGGCTGGATGGCTGGATGGCTGGATGGCTGGATGGCTGGATGGCTGGATGGCTGGATGGCTGGATGGCTGGATGGCTGGATGGCTGGATGGCTGGATGGCTGGATGGCTGGATGGCTGGATGGCTGGATGGCTGGATGGCTGGATGGCTGGATGGCTGGATGGCTGGATGGCTGGATGGCTGGATGGCTGGATGGCTGGATGGCTGGATGGCTGGATGGCTGGATGGCTGGATGGCTGGATGGCTGGATGGCTGGATGGCTGGATGGCTGGATGGCTGGATGGCTGGATGGCTGGATGGCTGGATGGCTGGATGGCTGGATGGCTGGATGGCTGGATGGCTGGATGGCTGGATGGCTGGATGGCTGGATGGCTGGATGGCTGGATGGCTGGATGGCTGGATGGCTGGATGGCTGGATGGCTGGATGGCTGGATGGCTGGATGGCTGGATGGCTGGATGGCTGGATGGCTGGATGGCTGGATGGCTGGATGGCTGGATGGCTGGATGGCTGGATGGCTGGATGGCTGGATGGCTGGATGGCTGGATGGCTGGATGGCTGGATGGCTGGATGGCTGGATGGCTGGATGGCTGGATGGCTGGATGGCTGGATGGCTGGATGGCTGGATGGCTGGATGGCTGGATGGCTGGATGGCTGGATGGCTGGATGGCTGGATGGCTGGATGGCTGGATGGCTGGATGGCTGGATGGCTGGATGGCTGGATGGCTGGATGGCTGGATGGCTGGATGGCTGGATGGCTGGATGGCTGGATGGCTGGATGGCTGGATGGCTGGATGGCTGGATGGCTGGATGGCTGGATGGCTGGATGGCTGGATGGCTGGATGGCTGGATGGCTGGATGGCTGGATGGCTGGATGGCTGGATGGCTGGATGGCTGGATGGCTGGATGGCTGGATGGCTGGATGGCTGGATGGCTGGATGGCTGGATGGCTGGATGGCTGGATGGCTGGATGGCTGGATGGCTGGATGGCTGGATGGCTGGATGGCTGGATGGCTGGATGGCTGGATGGCTGGATGGCTGGATGGCTGGATGGCTGGATGGCTGGATGGCTGGATGGCTGGATGGCTGGATGGCTGGATGGCTGGATGGCTGGATGGCTGGATGGCTGGATGGCTGGATGGCTGGATGGCTGGATGGCTGGATGGCTGGATGGCTGGATGGCTGGATGGCTGGATGGCTGGATGGCTGGATGGCTGGATGGCTGGATGGCTGGATGGCTGGATGGCTGGATGGCTGGATGGCTGGATGGCTGGATGGCTGGATGGCTGGATGGCTGGATGGCTGGATGGCTGGATGGCTGGATGGCTGGATGGCTGGATGGCTGGATGGCTGGATGGCTGGATGGCTGGATGGCTGGATGGCTGGATGGCTGGATGGCTGGATGGCTGGATGGCTGGATGGCTGGATGGCTGGATGGCTGGATGGCTGGATGGCTGGATGGCTGGATGGCTGGATGGCTGGATGGCTGGATGGCTGGATGGCTGGATGGCTGGATGGCTGGATGGCTGGATGGCTGGATGGCTGGATGGCTGGATGGCTGGATGGCTGGATGGCTGGATGGCTGGATGGCTGGATGGCTGGATGGCTGGATGGCTGGATGGCTGGATGGCTGGATGGCTGGATGGCTGGATGGCTGGATGGCTGGATGGCTGGATGGCTGGATGGCTGGATGGCTGGATGGCTGGATGGCTGGATGGCTGGATGGCTGGATGGCTGGATGGCTGGATGGCTGGATGGCTGGATGGCTGGATGGCTGGATGGCTGGATGGCTGGATGGCTGGATGGCTGGATGGCTGGATGGCTGGATGGCTGGATGGCTGGATGGCTGGATGGCTGGATGGCTGGATGGCTGGATGGCTGGATGGCTGGATGGCTGGATGGCTGGATGGCTGGATGGCTGGATGGCTGGATGGCTGGATGGCTGGATGGCTGGATGGCTGGATGGCTGGATGGCTGGATGGCTGGATGGATGGCTGGATGGCTGGATGGCTGGATGGCTGGATGGCTGGATGGCTGGATGGCTGGATGGCTGGATGGCTGGATGGCTGGATGGCTGGATGGCTGGATGGCTGGATGGCTGGATGGCTGGATGGCTGGATGGCTGGATGGCTGGATGGCTGGATGGCTGGATGGCTGGATGGCTGGATGGCTGGATGGCTGGATGGCTGGATGGCTGGATGGCTGGATGGCTGGATGGCTGGATGGCTGGATGGCTGGATGGCTGGATGGCTGGATGGCTGGATGGCTGGATGGCTGGATGGCTGGATGGCTGGATGGCTGGATGGCTGGATGGCTGGATGGCTGGATGGCTGGATGGCTGGATGGCTGGATGGCTGGATGGCTGGATGGCTGGATGGCTGGATGGCTGGATGGCTGGATGGCTGGATGGCTGGATGGCTGGATGGCTGGATGGCTGGATGGCTGGATGGCTGGATGGCTGGATGGCTGGATGGCTGGATGGCTGGATGGCTGGATGGCTGGATGGCTGGATGGCTGGATGGCTGGATGGCTGGATGGCTGGATGGCTGGATGGCTGGATGGCTGGATGGCTGGATGGCTGGATGGCTGGATGGCTGGATGGCTGGATGGCTGGATGGCTGGATGGCTGGATGGCTGGATGGCTGGATGGCTGGATGGCTGGATGGCTGGATGGCTGGATGGCTGGATGGCTGGATGGCTGGATGGCTGGATGGCTGGATGGCTGGATGGCTGGATGGCTGGATGGCTGGATGGCTGGATGGCTGGATGGCTGGATGGCTGGATGGCTGGATGGCTGGATGGCTGGATGGCTGGATGGCTGGATGGCTGGATGGCTGGATGGCTGGATGGCTGGATGGCTGGATGGCTGGATGGCTGGATGGCTGGATGGCTGGATGGCTGGATGGCTGGATGGCTGGATGGCTGGATGGCTGGATGGCTGGATGGCTGGATGGCTGGATGGCTGGATGGCTGGATGGCTGGATGGCTGGATGGCTGGATGGCTGGATGGCTGGATGGCTGGATGGCTGGATGGCTGGATGGCTGGATGGCTGGATGGCTGGATGGCTGGATGGCTGGATGGCTGGATGGCTGGATGGCTGGATGGCTGGATGGCTGGATGGCTGGATGGCTGGATGGCTGGATGGCTGGATGGCTGGATGGCTGGATGGCTGGATGGCTGGATGGCTGGATGGCTGGATGGCTGGATGGCTGGATGGCTGGATGGCTGGATGGCTGGATGGCTGGATGGCTGGATGGCTGGATGGCTGGATGGCTGGATGGCTGGATGGCTGGATGGCTG